>ARYC01011818.1:0-10133 GCA_000711775.1 Oxytricha trifallax | reverse complement strand
GAAATCTGCTCGATTTAATTCCAGATTTTGTAAATTTATTGTTCAGGTTTTAGAAATTATTATGGCTTTTGTTATTGAAATCACTTGATTTATTTTGCAATGGGATATTGTAATTATAGTCTGAAATATTTTACTAATCTATAATAATATTTTCGCTTTATTTTCTGTTCGGCCTGATTATCTATTGATGTTTATCGTTCTACAGTGGACTACTTTAATTGTAAAAATATACAAATAAAATATATTATCTTAACAACTAAGTTTTTCGAAATTATAAAGACATTATAAGACTACTTTATAGACTTGATTAGTTACTTTTATACAGTGGATTTAAGTAGGACTATTAATTTTGTAAATTATCAATAGCCTATTTCATGTTTGTAGAATAAATCTGAATTAATTTGCTCTTTCTATCAGATTATTAATCTTAATATATATTCAAGTCAACAGCAGGCTCTTGATTAGAAAGTGAGTGATCTCTGTTATTTATCTATACTTTGTATTAAGAATTATAAGGAATATTTAAAAAGATTAAAAGATCTAATTAAAACTTCAATAATTAGATTTACTTTTATTTAAAGTCTAACATAAATTTTTAATGCCTAATCTTTGTAAAAATTATCAGATTAATACTAAACTACTATTTCATAATTTAAAACAATCAAATTAATTGTAATTTTACATCCTCATAATTCTCTTATTAACTTTGCAATTTACTTCTTTATTGAATAGACTATATTGATGTATTGACATAGTTATCATGAATAAAACTTTATTTCTTCTACTCTGATGAATTAATAAAAGCTCGATTAGTTTTTGCTTTGTATCTAGGACACTCTTATGATTAATTTAAGTATCTATTGTTTTATTTTTAAGATTAAGATTGATAGTTATATTGATTGGTCTCATCTATGCTATTGTCGATTGAATCTTTGAATAAATTCCTTAAATTATTGTAAATATAGAAAGAAAAAATAAAATGGATTATAAGATGATAAATCAATGTAAAGTTGTTAATTCCTTTACTTTATGCGATTTCTTAATGACAAGAATTTATTCTCTTAATAGTCACTTTGAAATCCAAGCAAATTATCCTCAATGGAAAGTTTCTTTTTCTAAAATTCGCTTGAAATTCTAAAATTTGGAGACCCAATAATCGGTGAATTCATTTAAGATTATGAACTGATTTTTATTTTAAATTCATTGCTTAACGCTATCAATGGCTTAAGTTTCACTTTTAAGAATTATGATTTTGGTTGACTCTGGTCTGTGATATTGAAAACCCTGGATGAAGATATTCTTGAATATTGTAAACGAGGTTGCTATTTTAATATCTAATAAATAATGAAAAACTCCTATCTTTCATGATTTGGTGAATTTTCTAATTTCTATTGACTTGAGGGTTGCAATGGTTTTCTTGAGTTGAAGTACTCATCGATTAATTGTTCAAGCTCACAAGAAAATTCAGATCCCTCAAACCTTTACTTCATTTTCTATATGTCAAACTAATCAATAGCCTTCTCATTTTTCTAACTTAAAACATCTATGAGTTTCTTTGTTTTTAAAAGCCTTAGATTTGCATTCTTTTAAGCTTCTTGTGGATCAATTGAGCTTTGTTAATTGTAATCAGGATTCTCCAAACTAAAGCCATTTGAAGAGTGTTTTTTCTATTCACTTTATTACAGAGTCCTTCTCTAATCAATTGAGTTATTGAAGCTTGAATGCTATTGAGATCTTCTCAAACTTGATTGATTGCTCTTTGATATGTTATCTGAAGTGTCGATGATCTTGTAAAGTTCAAATAAGTAATTAAGGAGGTTTTAGCGGGCTTGAGAATTTGGTCTCTAGGAATTGTTGATAAGTAAAGCTGTTTCTGGCTTGTTTATGTACCAACTCTAATCAGAACGGTTGAATCTTTTTATAAGTAAAAACTCTGAGTAAATTATTATGCTAAAATTTTATATATTACTGAGTCTATCTCTTTACTGCTCTGTAGCTCTTTTCACATTTTCCAACTCCCTTAAAGTTTCTGGGAAATTTTTTCCTCCCAGCATTTTAACTCTGTCATGAAAATCTTCTCCTTCATCTTCAAATATTTTCTGCGGTCTGCTAAGCTCTTAAGCGAGCTGATCAACTTCATCAAGAGTGATAATTGATTTCTTGGTTCTAAAAGTAATGTACTTAAGCAGTCTCAATCTTTGATTTAAGACAGTCGGAGCATCCTCAAGCTTTACACCTGCACCTCTCCTTCTTAAATTTTGAGGGAGTTATTCTAACCGTTTTTAATTAAAACTTTTAGGATCAATCATTCTTTTGTAAAGAGTATACCATCTCTCATCTTAATACTAAATCCTCTTTATATTGTCAAGCTCCTCTTTTATAATAAAAATCAAATTCATTTTATCATTTATTTTATAAGATCAATTGTATCTTGAGCATGTTAATCTCTGCTTAAGAAATTTTTTGGCTCTCCTTACCTTTCCTAAAATTCCAGAGCAGCCAATTATCATGTGGTGTATTGCTAATTTTAATCTCTCTAGGTGCTTATACAACTTTCCTTGATACATTAGAAGTTGAAGACAATTACTATTACTACTGTACTTTTAACTTTTACAAATGATTCTCCTCCTATTCTTTAGTCTTCTACTCTTTCATGTTGTTAATTGCATTCGAAATCTTTTCTTTTTGTCTGTAACGTGAAATTAAGTCTAGGAAAAATTTCCAACCATGCTTTTCTTGGCCAAATTCTATTTGCTCTTGGTAACCAAAGTCTGGTTGATAATAAAAACTCCAAAACCCCTTAATGAGATTTACAAGTGCTTTGATTTGTAGAGTATAGTTGGGGAGTTATTGGGGTTAGTCGACAAAATGCAGGTTTTATATGAATTTAATGAATATTTAATGATTATTAGTTTATTTAATTCAAAACAAATTTTATCTGCTTATCATTGAGGTACCTCTTGAATCTAGCTCTCTGGAGTGGTTCATGTATGTCATCTAATGATTATCTTGGATATGCTGGAGCTTTAACTATGACCATCTCAACTATCGTCTTAATTTTATCGCAGATTTCTTCTTATTTAATATGTTTAGCTGGTAAACTTATTGATTATTTCTCGTGCTTTGTTCCAAAGTATGACATACTTTCCATATCGCTCTCTAATATAATAGCGGCAATTGCCCATGCATCCCACTGCACTGAGCCATTAGTCAATTTCTCTCTAATTGGGGGGTATCCAGGAGTGCCAAGAACTTTTGCCAAAGGCACTATCTCTTATCTTAAGGCTCTATTTAAATCGATAACTATGACTTCTAAAGGGCAGAGGTTAAGCATAACATTTTCAGCTTCAAATCTCTATGAACATATCCAAGTTCATGCAACTCCTTGACACCCTTAATCATATCTGTAAGAATATCAATTTAAGTCATCACGATATCTATTATGATATAGATAGTCTCTCAAAGTCATTTCAAATTTCTTGAGCCTTAGTGCGATGAAACTATAGCTTAATATAACACCATTTATCTTAAGCAAGTTCTTGCAATCTCTTCTTTAAGCCTCTCTAAGAATCATATATTCGTTAGCAAACTCATTTTAATACTGCTCATTTTTTATGAGATAGCTGAAAGGGTATACCTTGTATGCATACTCATCAACTACTATAAGCTTTGCCTTGTTAGGCACACTTATGTGCAAGTAATTTTAAATGCAGCTACTAAGTTCAATTGCATTTAATGCAGGAATACTCATTGCTTTCGCTTGGAAGCATGCTAAAACAGTATGATCTGCAGGCTAGTTCATTGATTCAAAGCGGCACTGTCTCTTGAGCTTCTCCTGTAGGTCTCTTTAAGACTCAAGAATTTTTGATTTTCTTTTAGCAGGTACAAGTTATTAAGTCTCCTAATCTTAAATCAAGAATTTGCTAAGATGATGTTTTTGCATATGCTTCTTAACCTTTGCTGAGTGAGTGTAAGACTTCATGCATGTTGTGCGTTGGTATCTTCATCCACTTTGTCATGTTTAAAATAGATCTTGGCCTTGCCAGAGTGTACCTCTTTAATGTGCCTCTTCAAGCTAGACTCAGTTGACAAGAAGTTTTAGCAGTCTTCACATTAAAATGTTTTAATTTTTTCTATTGGTTGCTGTTCCTTATCTTCTTCAACCAATTCAACTTGTGTTTAAACTCCTATCTCTGCACTCTCCTTCTGTTTTAAACTTCTATTTTAAAGACCTCTGTTTCAAATTCAAGAGCTCTTAGCTTTACTTCCCTCTCAACATAAATAATTTCATGCTTTTTAGTTGATCCAAAGTTTAGCTATGATTATCCTGTTCCAAGAGAGATTGCTTTACGATTTAAGTTAGCCGCCATGTTTAAATTCAATTTTATTATAATACTCTAATAACCTCTCTAGTTATAGTTACACTGTAAAGGAGTTGACACTGCAGCAATAATAGTTTATTATAAGGTGTTAGAAGTCATATTTATACTTAGTTTATAACTATAACTTTTCTAATTTCATGTTTAATATTTTTAATTTTGGTACCAACATTTAAAAAAATCACGTTGGTACTGATACCAATTAGGTTTAAACCAGATTGGAACTTTTCCATTAAAACTTCACTTTATTAAAAGTAGGTACTAATTAAGTTTTGGTACTATTAAATTGGTACCAATTAAAATTAAACGAATTTAGTACTAATTTAATTGAACTAAATTGATAAAAATGGAGCTCATCTCTGCAGTTTGTTACAGCTTCTGCGAACTTTCTCCACGTGTCTTTACAGGGTTGACTTTCTATAAGATTATCATATTTAATACTAAGATTTTAAACAATAGGATCCAGGGCTCTATATATTTTAATTTGAAATTCAATAAGAAGAGTATGAACAAGGTTGGAATCTATTAGTACTACAATGAAGAGGGTTGAAGCTTAAGAAATGATCTCAAAATTTAGAAGCAAGGAAGTTCTCTATCGATACCTGATTCAACATGGTAAGTATGTAGCATCTACTTAATCATATACTATAGTGGGATTATTTCTTCCAACGATGGAAGGTACTAAATTTTCTTTTTTAAAAGCTATAATTTGTGATGAGAAGAAAGCCTTCAAAAACAATGAAATTAAGTTGATAGAAATACCAAACTACCGAGAGATTTCAGTCAATAATCTCGACGATGATGCGATGAAAGATGAAGAGTTGGTAGTTTATCTTCCTACCAAGAAACAACTCTCTAACTAGCTTCCAGGAAGGAGCTTCTTCTTTGGTGTTCTTGGCACTTTAAGAGAGAGTTATTTCAGAGATATCATTGAAGAAGCTCACAAAAAACGCTACTCTATTTCTCCTGAAGATTAAAAGAAGCAAGGCATACTAATAAGTGAGACCTGGCTTGCGGAGTTAAGAAGCATCCATTCCTCTCTAGTAAGCTTTGACACATAACTTTGTAGGGAAACCTGGAACTGGTATATTGTTAATGAAAGAGCATGCAAAGGTTCACAGAGAGAGAAAGTCATAGACTATTCATGAAGTGAGCAAGAGACTTTATAAAGATTTTTAAAAGCAAGATGAAATGAACATAGATGCAGGAGCTGGCACTAAGAGAAGAAATATGGGCCCAAGCAAGCCATAAGAAGAGGAGAAGAAGGAGAAGCCTAATCCCTTTCTGGGTTAATTTAATATGTGAACTTATTCATTCATTTAAATCTAAAACTTATTTATAAACATTCATTCTTCCTTCTCTCGCACAAACTGTTGTCTTATCTATGCTTACTCTCTTGCAGCTACTCTGAATCAAGTCTACTGTATCTATAGGCAAGTCATGCATTAGGTGATATAGCAGCAGTTTCTTGTAGTGGGTCTTGATTTAACTCCAGTAGAATTCAATTCCATTAAACTGTGGGCTATAGGGAACGTTATATACAGGTGTTATGTTTAACTCTTCATAAGCTTTCTTTGACTCATTAGTCTTATAAACTGAGAGGTTGTCAACAAACAGGATGATTTCTTAATCATTGTATTTATCTCTTAGCTTATGCAAGAACTCTATGTACTACTCTCGCTTAATAGAGCGAGGATGAATGACATAACTTTCTAAGCCTGAATCTTCGCTAATACCAGCTAAAATTGCATGGGTGACAACCTTTACTTTTTAGTCATAAACCTCTATGTTATCATACTTCTTGTACCATGACTTATTAATAAAGGTGTTGAAGGTAAACACAGCTTCATCAGCGTGTATGAACTTGATGTTATTAGTGATAGCTCTCTGCATTTAATCATATATATAGTTTAAATTATTACTATAAAATACATTTGAAATGGAATTTTTAGAGAAATGCAATAAAACTTTTTAAATTATTAATTATAACTGCCTCTAATTAGAGATACTCCTAATTCAAATTTGATTAAAAAATAATTATGACCAAAATTAATTAATTAAATAATTATATATAACTGTGCAGATTGTGCAACTGTGCAAAAATATAATTAAATAAAAATAGGGCAGGTTGTGTGCAAATATATATATATTAATTAATTAGACTAATATATGTTTTAAAAATGTCATATTTATTCGTCCTCCTCTGCATCTGTATCTCTCAAGGTAGTTCTTTTAGAGATTTCTTCTTAACCGGCTTCCTTATGGGTGTCTTCGCTCCAAACGCTCTCCTCCTCCGATCTTGTGAACAAATAGTCTGCCAGCTGTACTGCGTTGAAGGGGAACTTCAGCTTGCCGGATTTGCCTTCTACCTGCGGTGACACGATCAAGCATCTCCTCTCGAAGCAATCTTTTTCTTCTACCGACATTCTGTTCCAGGGAAGTTCATTGGTTGTGATGATCGTACAGCAGTCCTTGAAGATTACACCTGTTTCCCCATATTTCACATCTACAGCGTAACCTTTGCCCTCTAGTAATTTCTTCATCGCGGGTATGTTATATCTACTAAAGAACCTCTCAAGATTCATCTCATCTACCAGTACTATGTGTGGCTCTTTATCTAGCTTTCTTGACTCTACAAAGAAATGAGAGGGCCCAGGGTTCAACTCATCACAAATGAAGATAGTATCAATCATTCTCAAGATTGTACTTTTGCCGGTATTTGCTGCTCCATACATCCATACACAATGAATCTTTTATCTTCTCGTTTTAAGAGTACTTGATACAGAGCATCTGTAATCTCCCAATATCCCAGATCTCTTAGCGATTACTCTGTTAGCTTTTGTGATTTATCTCTGTAATGCTAGTTATCCTTAACATACTCTTCTAGCCTATCTCTAATAGATATCTTGGATTTTTCTGTCACACCGATTTGCTTGAGTATCTTAAAAGCTTTGTTTAATGTCTATTGCTATTGACAGATCTAAACTACAGCATCCGAGTCACGCAAGTTCCTGTATAAATACTGTGAAAATGTCATTGAACCGTTCGCAATGTTTTCTGCAATAAATTCTTTCACAAAATGACTCGAATTTCTCTTTTGTGGAAGTTGCTTCATCTCCTCAATGGTTTTTCTAGCAGCTATCTTCCCGTACTCCAGCTGCATTTACTTTTCACACCCATACACATGCTTTAGTCCTTAATGTTAGATAAAAACTCCTCAGGGGTTTTAATGTTTAGTTCTGACATTTACAGGCCGAATTTCTAGAATAGTATATATCCACCACGAGTCTTATTCTTGAAGTACTCTCTATTGATGCCTTTTGAGTCTCTTGATATAATTATATGGAAATAGGTATTGCTGCTCAACTCATTACTAAAGGCATTGGCTTAGGTTATAACTGGTTAGTTTGATTGCAGTTTTTCGCGAATCTTCCCTGCCATGCTTTGTGTAACAGATCCGGAGACCAACAGGAAGAAGTCGTATCTGTAGTTGTATTATTTGCTTGACTTTGACATTTAGGAATACTCTAGTGGATCTTAGTTTTTAAAAATAGAAGTGACCTCTAATTCAATATTTACTTGCTTGACATTTTTAAAACATATATTAGTCTAATTAATTAATATATATATATTTGCACACAACCTGCCCTATTTTTATTTAATTATATTTTTGCACAGTTGCACAATCTGCACAGTTATATATAATTATTTAATTAATTAATTTTGGTCATAATTATTTTTTAATCAAATTTGAATTAGGAGTATCTCTAATTAGAGGCAGTTATAATTAATAATTTAAAAAGTTTTATTGCATTTCTCTAAAAATTCCATTTCAAATGTATTTTATTATTAGTATAAAATGGCACTGTAAAATCAATCACTCTCTTCACTCTGTTGACAGTCTTGAAAGTAATACCATTTCTTCTATAAACATTAGCTATAGTCTAAGGCGAGATACGCATGTCAGGAAACTTGCGATGGAACATTACAGCTTGTTAGTCCAGTGGAAAGTGTGCCCAGTACTTAAGCGTCTTCGAATCACAGAGGTAGTCAATATGGGTTTGAGAGAACTTTTATTTTCTTGCTGGATGCTTTCAAGTGCCGGAATTATAATGCTAAACAGCCAACATGCAATGATACCTAACTGTTGAGGCACTCTTAGGATCTTTGCTATAGCTGCATAATTTATTACTGGTTTTGCTAGGTTTATATTAATACTTGTACCATATCTAAGCTTAAGCAGTAAATCTAAATATTATTTATCATATATCGACTCTAAATTTCGCTAATTTCTATTTCTCATTATTCAATTTGGCCTAATTTGTCTACTAACCCCAAAAGACCCCAACTATATCTTGCAAATCAAATTACTTTTAAACCTCACTAAGGGGTTTTGGGGTTTTTATTGGCCTCTATGATTTTATCATTTTAAGTTTATCAAAATCATTGTTGTGTAATCTTTTATTTTTTTTTAATTTTTAATTATATTACAAGTCCTCTGTATTGTACTTTATATCAATAATTTTTCCATTATGATCAATAAGCCTAACCATATTTTACCTAGTAAATGAAATTAATTTATAATGACATTATAAATCCTAAAGTTATGTTAAAAAACATATTACTCTACTCTTAAATGTTAACCTTCTTATTTTAAGGACTTTTCGTCCATTTTTGACTGAGACTATTATTTGTCTTTTTCTAACTTAATTTTCTTAATGGTGATGTAATTTAAGATCTCTTGCCAGATTTATTTTAGCTACTTTATTTGATTTAAGCGCTTAAATCCTATCTATTGCTACCTAAAATTGATGGACTCTTATTAGTTAACGCAATAAATGAAATAAGTTAATATATTTATATGAAATTAATCGACTCTAATTGCTGCTACTTCCAAGTGATAATTTAAAAGAATTTTGCTAAATTTACAAAGTTTAGAGTTTATTCCCATTCAACTTACTTGATTAATTCTATTGTTACTTCAGCATCAAAGGACTATTTTTGTAGTGGTTATGACTATTTTAGCTAACGATGTTTAAGCTTTGTAAATTATTCTAAGGTATAATTATATTTTAAGGGATCATAGAACCTCCTCTGTTGATCTTTCTTAAATTTTCAAGATTTTGTGGAAGATTTTATTGTTTTTATTGACTATATTCTATATTTCTAGCAAAACCTAACTGATTTTAATTTGATAACTTATTGGTTTCTGTGCTTTTAAATTTATTTTACTGAAACATCGTTCTCAATCTTTTAAAACCTTAAGATCCAAAATTCTTTGGTAGATTCAGACTTTTTTACTATATATCTTATAGTTTTTTTTGAGTTTTGACCGACATTAAAGTTTTTCATTGACTTTTAGGGCGAGGACTTTTATGTCTGGGTTCTTTGTTCTTTTTGGCTGATCCTGTATTGGACTATCATATATTTGTTCATCTTAATTATTGTACATAGATTAAAGTACGGATCCTCTTCTCTGAACTTAATTATTTCCTTGCTGGACTTGCCTATATGTCTTATTAATCATTACAAAAAAGTATGTAAATTTTTTTTTCAAATTCATAGAATAAAATAAATATTCTTGCTAATTCTTAATGGGAGAAGCAACTTCTTCAATTGGAGCTAATTAATTGTTAAGCATTGAGCTCATAGCAATTAATTTTGATTAGGCCAAATTTTTATTACTTTTACTAATTTAATCTTTTTCTTGAAGATCTAAGTTTATCAGTTAAGAGTCTGAATCATTGTTTTCTA
>ARYC01011817.1:0-11114 GCA_000711775.1 Oxytricha trifallax | reverse complement strand
AAGTAATGGATGCATTCCATTTCGAAATTAAATATAGTTGCTTCTAACGCATAAACATCCCACTAAATAGATTCATTAGTCCTTTCTTTTTGATTGGAAATTTGCCAGATCAGCCTAGAGATTTAGCTAAAGTAACTAAATCTTCTATTTTTTCAAGCAAAATCACTGACTCTTTTTTTAAAAGGAAATAGATTAAACTTTTTATTTCTTTAGCTGCATAAATTATACTTAATTGTCTTAGTCTAATTTATACTTGTACCATACTAATCTTAAGTAGTAAAATTTAAATATTCCTCATCAATATAAACTCTCAATTCGCTAATTTTTTTTCTTCATATTACTAATTGGCCTAATTTTGATAACTAACACAAATAAGAATCCAATTAAAATCTATAAATCAAAATTAAAGTGGTTTGGGGTATTAATCCATTAAGTAGTAAGTTAAGAATTTTTATGCTGATCATTATAACTTAAAAATTATTAATTTTACTTATAAATTTGATTTTAAATAAGAGAATAAGGAATAGTTTATAAATTAAATATAAATTTTTTTTATGATACAGATCTATTTAAAAGATATCAGAAGCCATTTATTTTTATAACAAGCAAAGGATTATAATCTTTAAATAAATTGATAAATTTTGAAACTCTATTTATTTTATATCTCAATATAAATTTAATTATAAAGATTAGATTTATTTTAATATCATAATTATATTATCAAATTATAGTAATTTAAGATATTTTTTTATGATTAATTAATAATATAAAAAAAATAATATACAGAATATTATAAATTTTCAATTAATTTAGCTATTTATTGATACTTCATCTTCTTAGTCTTTGTCAAGAATAAATATTTTATATTGCACTCCTTCATTGATTATTATAATATAAATTTAAGTATGTGAAAATTATTAATATTAAATTCATAATCCCCAGTAGTACATTAAAGTTGTTTGTATTATCTTAAATTTATTGAATAGGGAGATCAGTAAGTAGTGTTTTCCTATGATATTTGAATAAAATGCCACTTATACAATTTTAAATATAAATATTCACAAATTTTACTTCAAATTAAAACTATGTACCAATAAAATATAACTCTATCTATATCAATAATAGAAAATAATCATTAAATGTAATAGTTCTAATTTTTAAACATTTGCCTCCTAAAGAAATATATAATTCTATTCATATCTTAATATAAATATAAAAAATTATTAATTACAATAAAGTAAAAACTATTAATTAATAAACATCATTTTTTTGTTGTAGTTTTCAAAAATTGGTGTAAATTTATCTTTAATATATTATCATAAGACATTTAATCATTATATTTTTTTATAAAATATGAAAAATTATGCCAATTTTTAAGCCTTATAGTTAAGTTTATTTTTATAATTGATAAAAGCTTTTAGATATAATAACATTTAAAATTTATTTAAAGGTTTATTAGAAAAATAAACATTCTTTGACATCTTTTATAATTAAAAGCCAATCAGTTTCTTAAAAGAAAACTCGAAATCAAATTGATTAAATAATAATTGTTTTCTAAATAAAATTTTCATTTTAACATAAATGAAAAGAACCTGAAGAGCAAATTTATAATGCTTAAGGGATTTGAATATAAAAATAGTACAAGGAATAGACTAAATAAAATAAATCTTATGTAAATAAAATAACTAAAGTTGTTAATTGTTAATGTAGAATAGTTAACATGAAAAATATTAAGAAATTAAAACAAATTTACTATCATTCAAATTCCTTAAATTTTTTAACAAAAATGCATATCAGTAAAATCCTCCATCGAATTATATTATTTGAACTTTTATACTAAATTTCTCATTATTATTACAGGAATTAATCAAAATTCATAAATTAATTGAAAAATGATTACAGTTGAAGTTGTGTAATTCTAAATATTTTGATATCGATTTATTGAGAATTAACTCTTGCTGATTTATTTTTTGTGGTACTATTTATTGTAACCCAAGAGCGAATCAACTTCACTTTTCTGTGAAGGTAGAATTTATCGATTTTAAAGGTGCTTTAGTTAAAGTGAGGTTGGATGCTATAAATTAGTATCGCTAATTTCTAAATCACCAAACTTTAGATTTTCAATAGAACGAATTTAAGAAATCTTTAAAAAACTCAACATAATTAATTTTTTTAAAAATAATTTTCTATATTTGAAAGCATTCCTTCAATTTTTTATTTATTGTCGACTGTTATTAGATAAATAGTTATTTTACTATAAATGAAAATATATATTCCTCCAAAAAAAAATATAATTTAATACTAAATATAAAAATTTAATGGTGTTACGGACTAAGGATTAAGTGTGATTTCGAAAAATTTCTTCAATCAACCCGAGCCGTTTACATAATTCAGGAACACGCTTTTCAAAATCTAAACGTTTGCTAAATATGAGATTAATAAATACAATTATAATACTTTAACTATTCTCAACATATAAATGAAATTAAATATTAATAGATAATTTTAAGCAAAATAGTAATTTACTCAAATATTGTTTTTAGAGCCAAACATCTTCTTGTTTAGAAATTCGTTTTCTTAGTTTTCTATCTGAAGTGCCTCCTGAAGAATAAAAAATTATAAATTTAATCAATTAATATTTTGAAATTGAAATACAATTTTTACCATAATATACAATCTCTCCATCTGATCGACTAAGGTAGATAGGACAAATTATCCTATATTAAGATACCTTTTTGATATAAAACTTCATCATGCCAAAAGTTTCAAACAAACATTTACAATTTAAATGAAGCTGTTTTTATTTAAACATCAAAAAATTATATTGAACAAATATTTGAATTTTATTCAATTCATTAATATAAAGATTAAGTTTAATAAAATTCTCAAAAAAATTTTTGTTTAAAATGATTCAAATTTTAACATTAAACAATAATACAACAAGATAAATTGAGATGAAATTAACTTAATTAAAGAAACATCTTCCTTTAATTTACTAAAATTTTAAAGCTTATGAATTAAATATTAAAATAATATTAGAAGTCCTTAACAAAAAGAATCTATAAAGGTGTTTTAGAGTTTTAAAATCTCTTAAAATAACTTTATTTATTTAACCACAATTTTGAAATTTAAAGCTAGACTCTACAAACCATATAGTTTTGGGAGCAACTAAAAGGACTATAACCAGTTAGTGCATTAAATACCTCAAACCCTTTAATATCGTCTGCGATTCATTATAATATTAAAATAAATATATAAAATGAAAATTAAAGTTTTTTCTTTAAAATTTAATAAAAAAATGTCAAAGTAAATCTAATATTGATAAAATTTACAAAAAATGTGAACTTTTTTGTAGTTAAATATTAGTTTTAATTGGAATTCTAACAATACCATTAGTAATTTATGTTAGTAGATTCTACAAGTCGAATCAATTCATGGCAAAATTGATATACTATTTATATTGAAATTTAAAGTAAATATTATATTGATCAGATCAAACCTATTAATGATTTTATTTTTCTAAAGCAATTTCGCCCATAGATCTTCTCTAAACAAATCTTTTAGTAATTTCTAATGAATTATAAAATTACTATTTAAGTGAATCATAAATCCTTGAGGGAAAGTTTCTTGCCCATGTCCAGCTCCCCCATATGGAAGGTTTCTGTTCTAACACTCAATTTTATAATATTTGGCAATAATTAAATAAGAAACTTAAATCTGAATTTCACTTACCATAATTATTTATAAAATATTTTTATAAAACAAGGTTATCCCTTATGTCACTTATTAAAATGTATGTAATACTAACTGTTTTATAATACTATTTTAAAATTTTTTTTAAATTTTATATGTATATCAAAATTGTTTGAGTTTCACAGATTGACTTATAAAGTTATCAAATATAGTTCACTATAAGATAACTTATAATTTAATAAAATGAAAAGTCTTTTAATCTAATGCTTTAATGATAATTAATATTTACCAAAGAGTCTATATCTCTTTAAGTTATAAATGATTAAATCTATGAATCTTTAAAAAAAATGTCAGTAAACTAAATTTGTGATAAAATTTTATAAAAGCATAATTAATTATATATTGCTGAAAAATACTGTTGCAACAAAAAATACTAAACTAAAAAAGCTTATATTTTGGGAAAAAATTTAAATAATTAAATTTTTGAATCTAATTTAAATTCATTTTTAGATTAAAAATGAAACCAACAAAAAAAAAAGGATCTACAGATTGAGGATGAGATCTAAAACTAAATAAAAGAATAAATAAATGTATATATTTTTAGAAATAAGTTTCAGTGTTTAATTCAGGACAATTAATAAGATTTTATCATAAAGAAGCTAATGGGTTCTTGTCAGTAAAAGTTCCTAATATAGTCACCAAATTGCCATAATTTCCTGATTTTGTCAATAAAGAGATTGTTGATAAAATTTGATAGCAAATAGTTGTTTTTTTTTTATATAAAATTTTCTGAATTTGACATAAAATCAGATATTAATTTATTTTGAATCTAAATAATTACTTAGTGGAATTACCCCGTTTAATATCTTATAAAAATTAAGTAAGTAGAACATAGTATATTATTCTGAATTATTTTTTTATAATTATATTATAATTTATTGAAAAATAGTAATTATAAAATGAATTTAGATGCATTTAATGATTAAAAATTAATACTTATAATTAAATATTGGTTTAAAAAATTATTAAATGATAAAGTTATTTACCTTATAGTGCATAAATATCAAATTTGGAATGAAAATGTAATAAGAAATAAATTGATATTAATTAAATGAGTTCACTGCAAAGTATTAATTATTCATTCTGTGGGGTTAGAGGTAAGAAGCGCAAATGATAAAGCGATGAGCCCGATTTATTAGCCCAGGAATTCTCGCACAAGAGGAGACAGCTAGACAGTGTGGATCTAGTAGATTACCTTAAGGGAAAGAAGATGATTGCAATAAAGAAGGAGCGACCCCAGCAGAAGAGACTCACCAGTAAGCATCTGACTATGAGAGACTCTAGTGAATCCCTCTAACAGCTGATAGTTTTTCTACGGCACTCATCTCTGACTTCCCCTTTGCGAGATACTAGTATAGTGGTAGATTAAACAGGTCTGCTCCGTGGATTCCTTGCAGGCAATGGCTGGCCTCTCACTAGCTCGGAGGGCCGAGATGATAAGGGTCAAGTATGGGCTGCCATCGCTTCAGAGAATCTATAAGGGAAATGGGATACGCTTTGCCAAACCTTAGCATCAGTATAGTGCTAAAGTCCGGGGTCTATGCAAGATCAAGAGGGCTCAGGAAGAAAAGGCTCGCGAGCTTGGCCAGCTAATTTAGACGGGGAAGCACGTGATTAACATTGATGAAACCACAGTCCATCGCTGGCAGACTCCCGTGAGAGTTTGGTGCAAGACAGGAGTCGCTATCACGATCCCGAGTACCAGGGGACGCTCATTCACAATCGTAGCTGCTATTAGTAGCCGCGGAGGGCCTAATCGCATATAGTATCTTTACAGGAGGGATCAACGGCGAACGCTTCAGGGGTTTTCTTGAGGACGTCAACAAACGCGTACGCGATACTGCTTACTGTGTCATGAATAACCTATCCGCCCACCACAGCAATATTGCACGAGAGGCCTTCAGCGCCTCGCTAGTACCCTTTTTCCTACCGCCCTATAGTTGCGCCATGAACTCTATAGAGCGACTCTGGGCAGTCGTTAAACGGGAATGGAGAAAACGAGTCATTCGCTTCAGCGATCACCAGCCCTCAGATGAATTGTTCCGCCAAACGATATAGGAGATCCTGGATGCTCTAGACCAACATACTGTGCGCAACATCTGTTCCTCAAACTTCACAGCTCTGGTAAGTGCGTTGCAGGGCAACGTCGTGTGATCAAAACTGCATCTTCGATGGAGTCGCATAATGCGAAGACTGGTTGGCTTTGCTTGCCCTTTGCTGCTCTTTTAATCAAATGTTTAAGGAAGCAAATGGTACTTAAGATGGGGACTCTTCTATAGGATACTGTCAGAATGGTCAAGGGCGGCCAGCTTACTTTCCAGCCTGTCCTTCTATACGCTGAGCTTCTGCTTCTTGGCTGCCCTCTTCCCTTCTCTTACCAAAGTCAAACTGGTTCGGCTTTGAGTATTCTTGGAGTTGGGCAAATTCTTGAGGAATCCGGTTGGCAACTCTATCGACCTGATATTCTTCATCGCATTGGGTTTGAAGGGAGGCAAGTAACTCTTATCGAAAATCTCATCGCGGACTATACGTTGACAGTACGCTTACGAGCCAGGCCTTATCTGGTTGACTGCTCTCTGAGATCCTCAGGGGCTTCTTCATCTTCTCAGCGATGTCCGTAACCTTCTCGAGGAGCGTATGTTTCGGCGGAGGCCTCACGCAGGGCAGCAATCTGATTTCTTTGTACAAGGGACACCACACCTCTCCGCTGATGACTTGGAGGAGATAGTCCTGGGTGACGATGGAAGACTTGATCGTTGGTAGGAAGTACCCGTTCCTTAGGGTCGACTCGTAGTGCTCCTGCTTGCAGTTGATATAGCGGGATAGTTACTCCAGGGAAACCTTATTCGGTTCACTCATGCCTATTCGTGATATTTAATTATTACTGCTGGCGCTAATGATTGATTACGCTTTATCTCCTCTCGCAGCCGCTCAAATTTTACTAGAGTTATATCGTTGAAATGCCAGTTCACGTGCGCGTCTACTGTTTGAATTTACGCTGGCATTGGCTGGTCGCCAGGCGTGATAATTAGCACTCTTGGTAGCCAAACATTCTTTCTGCAATTCCCAGAACACTCCTTGAAAGACCCCATGTCGAAATCGCCATTGCAGATATTCAAGTATTTAGGGAGCGGCCACTTGATTTCGCATTATCTCCTCGTGGGCCTAAGCATTTTTAATCAAATTACTCTCGAATGAAAGCAAATTCGTGAAAGAATGTACTTTAGGTAAATGCGCTGAGTATTAACGAGTATAGAGCAAGTAATCGTAGAAATCATTATTAGAGGGAATTAAACTTAAGAAAGGTACTCAATGGTCTACCAAGGCGGTGTCGACCGGCTTCGAAGCCCGATGCTTCTTTCTCATCGTCATATGCCTAGTCTTGGGTTTCTTGTTACGCTTCGTATTCACAATCCTACCCTTAGTAGAGATTTTATCACCCGTCATCAAGCTTTACAGTAATGTCAACTGCTTCTACTTCTCCTCGGGGCTGTACGTGTTAGCCTCCAGCACCCAAAGCTGCAGTTCATATATGCTCTTGAGAAATGCTTCAACGTTCCAGTATGAGGCACATTTTTCGACTCCTGAGTATAGAATGCCGGTTCGAGCACTATCGAAGAGAGCGATGCCCTGAGAGCTTTTCTTAAGCGTGACAGCGTGTGTAAAAGTGAGCCCAATGCCTTAGTCCCTGTAGATCATAATGAATACCGAACTGCCTGATTAGCCAAGTTGACTGAGCAATTCTCTGCAGTAAGGGTTTTGCTGGGAATACTGCCGCTCGTAAATCTTTGCAGGGGAGAAGAGATTGTGATTTGAATCGGCCACGACGTCGTTCATCTACTTGAGCGATACCCCGTTGAATTGATTGAAGGTGAGAGCCCCCTGGTGAGTTTTATGCATTCTCCTGCGCATGAATCGAATAACCTGCTCGCGCGATGTGAAGCAGCGATAGCCCACAGCGTAGTTAACAGCGTGAATCACGCAGTCCATTTAATGCTGCGGCTTAGCCCCCTCGAGCCACATGCTATTTAATCTCAATTTGCTGGGCTCGAATACCTAGTGTTAATATCTCTTCGAGTAGTACCATCCCGTGCCAAAGTAGGCCTCCGATAACTGCTGTAATAGTTGTTTGAGATCAGCAGCAGATTCACTGGCGCCTGCGAAATTACCTCTGCCCTTTACTATCTTAGGTTGAGTTACCTAGATTTTATTGAGCTTAATGTAATCCTGAATGGGGCCAAGGTCATCTTCAGAGAATCTTTGAGCCAAATTGAAGTAATCAGCGAGGACGATGCGGTTGGAGTCATGGTACCTGAGCTTGAATTGAATTGACTTGCCTCGCATAGGGTCGATCGAGTATTCGTGGTGTATGACTGAATACTTCTTTTTCAGCGAAAGGGTACTAGAGCACGTGAGTCCCCTAGACCTCTCAGGAGGTGCTTTATTACGATCTCTGCCTGAATTGACAACGAAATCTCCATCCTCGTCATTAACATCATTATCCCTTTACCCTAAGCATTATCCTTGACTGCCTTTGCGTTTCTTAGGAATTAAGTTGAATGAGCTTGATTTCTCCTACATGGATGACCTTTGATCCTATATGATCTTGGGATTGTGATCAATGCTTGATCCGGAGCTTGAACTTTTGACGGAGCTCGAACTACTATCTGAGCTTGAGCTTGAATCTGAATCTAATCGATCATTGAGATTATGCTAAGCGCTTCGAGCATTGGGCTCTATTGATTAATTGGGAGGAGGGCAAATATTATTTGGAATATCCTCAGCAGAGAGCTAATTCTTGTCGTCAGCTGATGAATCTGAGTCTTCGCTTTAACTATAGATTTGCGATGGGCTGTTATTTTCTGCAGCGGGTTCCTTTTAGCTGGCTTTTCAGGTGAGAGTGGATCTTCGCATTGTGAGCGGGAGACCTTGCTATCGTCCTCTAATATCAATTGATCTTGGTTCATCGAATTCAAAATTTAATTAGATCCTCGAGTAGCCCTCCTTAAAACCTCAGCAATAGCCCGTAGTTTAAATATTAGAATGATGGGTCCCGCGACAGTGGTAGCTTGCTATTAGGCAACTGTGGGCGCTATCGACTTCTATTGGCCCCAGCATAAAGCTAAGGTATGCTGTGAGTTAACTTGGCCGCTAAAGTCCTCCACAATTTTTGCGATTTCGACTCTGCACATTTTTTATTCCCAATCCGTATCTTTACATTTCCACTCCCCCTATATAAGATATTTCACGATTCTGTAAGAGTTGCGAGAGGTCCATCGTTTGAATAACTTATTGTCCAAAGTCACGGATCTTGCAATGACAAGGCCCGTCGTAAAAAATTGGCAGAGTAACGGCAGGGCAAGCAACTATTATAAGTTGTGGGACGATGATACAAAGCTATGAGCCCTCCAAGCAACAGCATCCCAATTGAGGTATCCGCAAATCAATTCAAACGCCCACAGTCTCTCAAATAAAACAAGCGTAATATCACTAATCACCACCAACCGCATTCACCCACCATCAGACACCAACCAGAGCTAACAATTGGACTTGATTTATCTTCGCATAGATAATTGATCAAGTGCTAAAAACAAGGATACGAACAGCCCATGCAACATGTGACAAATCCCTTTGCGAATTAAGCAGCATATTTAATTTGTATTTTATATTTACTATTAATTAATCTCTTATTCCAAATTTGATATTTATGCACTATTAGACTAATATAAGCAAAGTCACAAAAAAATAGTAATTTTTTATTTGAATAGATAGATAACGAAATATATATTCGATCAACTTTTTTAATTAAAATATATTGCCTGTATCTCCTATCCCCAGATTGTAATCTATATAAATTAAATATATTGAAGAAATACTAACTATTGTTTTTATCAACAATCACTAAATTACATTTTATATAATATTTTTTGAGAGATTGAAGACTTGAAATAATTAGAGAAAGATACTTTGCTATAAGGATTTTAAAAGAAAGATATTGGTTTCAAACCTATTAAAATAGCGAGTAAAGATGGAAAATAGAACGATGGCTAATCATCTATTGAAAATCCAAAACAAGAAATTATTAAAAATATAATTTTAGATTGAAATAAGAAAACTCACATTTATAAAAAAATAAGAAGACATTGAATTCTAAGTGGCTATAAAAATTTATTGAAAAATAAATCTTATTTATCATTCTTTTAATAATGTTATATAGAGATAGATATTGAATAAATAAATTCCTTTAAGGAAATGTTTAAATAATATTTTTTTCATCCAAAAATTTTAATTTCTATTCTTATTAAGCAATAACGAATAAAATAACAAAGCCAAATATTTGTGGGAAGTGTAGAAACTCAAGCCTTTTCAAGTCTCATAAGGTACTTATATATTCATGATAATTATAGTCTCTTAATTTAATTAATATAGTATAATGGGATTAATACTATCGTATTAAGCATGTTCTAACAGGTCTCTATCTCTCTACTATAAAATATACAATTACAAAAAGAATAATTAATAGAAATAAATTTATTGTATGAATGGTAAAAACCCTGGGGAACTGGATTTAGTTTTACTAAATAAATTTAATTATATATTATACTTATATTTTGTAAATTTTTATTATTCTGCAACTTTAAAAGCAGTCTATTTATTATCATCTTTGTAAGTTAATAGCTAATTGTTTAAAAATATTATTAATAATTAGTAAAGATACAAAAATATAGGAAGTTGTATAATTCTAAATACAAAATATGATTATTAATATATATTATCTTAAATCTGATTTTTAATGAAGATGAACAAAATTTAATTAATTATTAGGCGTAGGCTACCGAGTAAAAAAACGCGATTCATCAGAGCCTACGCTTTAAAAATTCATGAATCCTAAACTCATTTATTCAAAATAATTATTATATCAACTTTCATATTTTGTGACTTTATATTTCAGATATTTGAAATTATATTTTAAATTATTTGTTTTAAACTTTTAAATGTTGAATCGCTTATGATATTTCTACAATGACCCACTTTGTTCTTGATTATATTTTTTTATTACATTTTCATAATTTTTTTCTAATATTTTTTCAATGTAAAATCGAGTAAATTATTATTAATCAAGTATAATCAAAATGTGGAGACTGTTATAAAAGAATCAAAAATGAAAATAATTAGGATTATGATTAACTAATTATATCACCTAAAATCAAACTGTAGCTTATTTGAAAAAAAAGATTAAGTGCTTATTTATTTTATTTTAATTAATTAATCAACTATGTAAAAATGTAATTTTCTTTTTTTTCAACTTTTCTGATTCATTTGTATTTTAGGGCTTGTCTGTTCATATCGATGGAGTACTT
>ARYC01011816.1:0-20649 GCA_000711775.1 Oxytricha trifallax | reverse complement strand
AAGATCTCTCCTTCACAATTTAATCTTTGCTTTGACTTCATACATAATAGATGTTTATTTTTCTATAATTAGCAATGATTTGGGTTTCAATCTTAGAATCTTATGAAATCACTATCCGATATCGATCATTCGCATCAAGTTTATAAAAGAAGAATCCTCCTTTTTAAGAAATCACGACTTGCCCTAAAGATCTCTCCTTCACAATTTAATCTTTGCTTTGACTTCATACATAATAGATGTTTATTTTTCTATATTTAGCAATGATTTGGGTTTCAATCTTAGAATCTTATGAAATCACTATCCGATATCGATCATTCGCATCAAGTTTATAAAAGAAAAATCCCCTTTTTAAGAAATCACGACTTGCCCTAAAGATCTCTCCTTCACAATTTAATCTTTGCTTTGACTTCATACATAATAGATGTTTATTTTCTTATATTTAGCAATGATTTGGGTTTCAATCTTAGAATCTTATGAAATCACTATCCGATATCGATCATTCGCATCAAGTTTATAAAAGAAAAATCCCCTTTTTAAGAAATCACGACTTGCCCTAAAGATCTCTCCTTCACAATTTAATCTTTGCTTTGACTTCATACATAATAGATGTTTATTTTTCTCATATTTGGAGCAATGATTTGGGTTTCAATCTTAGAATCTTATGAAATCACTATCCGATATCGATCATTCGCATCAAGTTTATAAAAGAAAAATCCCCTTTTTAAGAAATCACGACTTGCCCTAAAGATCTCTCCTTCACAATTTAATCTTTGCTTTGACTTCATACATAATAGATGTTTATTTTTCTATATTTAGCAATGATTTGGGTTTCAATCTTAGAATCTTATGAAATCACTATCCGATATCGATCATTAGCATCAAGTTTATAAAAGAAGAATCCCCTTTTAAAGAAATCACGACTTGCCCTAAAGACCTCTCCTTCACAATTTAATCTTTGCTTTGACTTCATACATAATTAATGTTTATATTTCTATATTTAGCAATGATTTGGGTTTCAATCTTAGAATCTTATGAAATCACTATCCGATATCGATCATTCGCATCAAGTTTATAAAAGAAAAATCCCCTTTTTAAGAAATCACGACTTGCCCTAAAGATCTCTCCTTCACAATTTAATCTTTGCTTTGACTTCATACATAATAGATGTTTATTTTTCTATATTTAGCAATGATCCAATTGTACGCGTTTCAATCATAAACCTTTTTTACATTAAGACGTTAATCATAATTTAGAAATATACAAGTTAGTAAATCTAAGAAATGGATAACTAGTATCAAAAAGTAAAATATAGGTTATAGACCTATGGCTTTGTACTGAGGTATGGGTCAAAGCCCCAATATAAATAAAGCAAAACTCTGGCGAGCTATAAGGATATAGCTATAATTTTAGGTTTGTCATTTCAATAAGTTAAAAGGTTTTTTCCTGTCACCATAACTAAGTTGATGGGGAGAAATAAGTCAAGGACTCTAATCGTAAATCTTTACCTGATGTTTTCATACACGAAATTACATCTTCCAAGATGCTGGATATGCAGAAAGGTCTCTCGCTTGAGACTCGGGCACATTAACTTAATAATTGGTTTCCATAGTACCATGTCTCTGCTTCTCTGGTCCAAAGAATCTATAAGAAGTTTAAAATAAAATATAAAGTCATGAAAACCAAACATAGGATAAGTATAAATTAAGCTAGAAGATTAGACAATTAAAGGATGTCAAGCTTCAGTGCTCTTACATAGGAAGTTCAAAGGTCTAAGAAAATAATTTATATAGATGAAATAATATTCAAGCCGTTCTAAACTAACTCAAAGACATGGGCTCCGTAGTACAGCAATTGCATTGTAAATAAGTTAGGGATAAACCTCAAAACTTAAGCTGTTATTGTAGGAATAAGCTGGGAAAGAGGTCTAGAAGGCTACATGGTCAAGCCTTTTTCGATAAACACAACGGACTGCTAAGACATGCTTGAGTACTTAAGAGTTATCAATTAAAACACGTAAGTTGTGATATTCTGGGATAATTTACGCGTCCACCATAGTAGGGCTGTCCAAGATTAAATTAGAAGTTATGGGTGGGGTTGCATCTTCAATGCTCCATACTCTCCAGAGTACCATTGTATCGAGGAAGTATTTTCTAGAATAAAGCACCATTATAAAACAAACTTGATAAACTAAGACTTCAAGGTTTCTGCAAGTAGACATATAGAACTTATTAAAAGCTCAATAGAAAGTGTAAAAAAGGAAACAATACAGAGAATTGTAGATAGATATATAGAATTAATGAAGAACTTTATCTGCTTGAATATAACTAACTAATGAATTTAAATTTTTAAACTTTAAAGCTAATCTCATTCCATCTCCAAGTCTGATGGCTTGTTCTTGCCCTATCTCTCCAAGATTGAAGAGGCCTCTTCAACCATAACATTCTTGGGTCCGTGGCCCTCTTACTCATCCTTAAATTTGAGAAAGGGTTATGATATTTCGTGATACTGTCGTTTTTACTTTTGCCTCCTCGGTTTCGATTTGAATTTTAGCATTGATAAGGCCTTGCCCTTTGTCTCTATAGAACAAGATAAAGAACTCTTTAAAAATTACTAGAATAAAATGGTTCACTTTCAAGCTTTTTGAATATATCTTCCCTTATATATATCAAGTCATGTTTTTCCTCTTCAAGGGAGGAAGCATTTCTAACTCTATTAGCGTGTTTGATTAGCTCACTCACATAATTAGGCCAGAGAGTTCCTATCACGCCATACATGTACTTTCTGTCAGGAAGTACCCTATAGTCGTCGTATAATTCATGAACTTCATAATGCTTAAGTGATCCTGAATTTGGGCAAAAATATTTTTACTGAAAGCTCCACAAAGTATGGCACATTGAAGGTTTGAACATCTGCACTTTTAAGTAGGTCTTTGCTGCCTGCCAAAAAATCCTTAAGAAATCTCATGGTTGTCTGGTTATCTGGGGGAAGGTAGTACCCCTCTAAAACATTTTAATAATTTAAGCTTACTATTGAATCTCAGGAATTATATTAAATCCTTCTTGGATCTAAACTTTTGTTGAAGCTCCCTATAGTCATGGCCTCTGACTTCGTCACTCTGCATCCTAAATAAAAGTTATTAAACTAATAACTATTTTACCAATTGTAAAAATATTTCTGATTAGGAACTTTGAATCTTGAGTAGATTCATGAGTTTTTCACTGAACTTCACAAAATATTGGTACATACTATATTGATCAGAATTTTATTTGTTAAGGTGATAATCAAATTTTGTAAAAGACTATTAAAAATAAAAATGGTATAAATAAATAAAATTACTCTTAGTAGCTATACCATAGCATGAATGTAAGAATGAAAAAAATATGGATTTTTTAGTTTTGTATTATTACTTAGTTTTTTATTTATCATTTTTCAAAAATTCAAATGAAGAAGTAGAAAGAAAATAAGTGACCATAACATACAGTCTAAGTTTAAGCAAATTTTACTTAAATTTTCAGGTAATGTCTTGGCTCGGTTAGACTTGTTGCAATTTATGGTTGACCATTTTCTCTATATAAAAATTATTTATTATTAAATGAAAATAAATCTCAACATTAATTGTGCCCATCTACAATCATGTCTTAATTTTTAAGCACTATAAATATTTTTCTATAATGAAGGCTTTTAGTTATAGTAAATTATTATAATAATACTTGTTTCTTTTTAGCATTACTAAGCATAATTGTTTGATGTTAGAGAAAAAAATATAACTTTACTTACTTATAAATAAAATTTTCTATACTTTCCTTCATGGAGACCTGCCATTAGTCTTTTAATAATAATTAATTAATAATTTATGTAATTATATAAATTTATTTGTGTAATGTTGATTAAATTAAAATCCTAGTTTGTTTATAGATTTTATAAATATAAATTTACTAAAAGTTGTAAAATGGCACCATTCTTAAAACAAAAAAAACCATTTTATTTGTAAGTAAAAATAATTCTCTTCATTTAAATGGAAAGTGAGATTTTACTCATTTTTTTGTGGAAAAGTGAGATTTTACTCATTTTAAATATTTAGATCAGTGAGATGAGACATAAAGCTATATTTCAGACAAGTTTTTTTGTAAAAATTATATTTTCAAAAATAACTAAAACAATAGAATCAATGCTCAAAAAGAGAAATAGACTGGAAGTTGTTGATGAAACTTTGAGAGAAGAATGCAGGTATTGCGATCACACGTATGAAAATAAAGGATCTCTTAGCACGCATGTGAACCTAAAGAATTAACTAGAAAATTAATAAACAAAAGCCTGGGAAAAGAAGATGAAATCAACCTGTGTATATTGCCACAAGAAATTTGACAGAGTATTTAACTGCGAACGCCACTATGACACATGCAAGCTCAAGCCCATCGATGCTTAAATAATTAAAGAAAAACTTCAAAAGTAAAAAAAATCAGGGATATATCAGGGGGATCAAATTATAAAAACCAGAACCTACAAAAACTATGAGCTGATAGCAATTAAAAGAAAGTTAAAGCAACTCACATACAAAGCCCTCACTGATCCTATAAAATTTAGAGGTGATACAAACGACATACACAAATGGCAAGAGATAGCTCAGATTGTTTGAGAAGACATGGTAAACTTTATGAAGTTGTTATGATGGACCCAGCTTGGAGACTCAAACAGGACCTTCCCTATGACACTGTTTCTGACTAGGATTTTTTGAACATGCCAATAAACTTAGTCCAAGAGAGAAGAATTCTCATTATTTGGGTTGTCAACCAGAAAAGACATTTAGCACAGTAATTCATCAAGAAACATGGGTACGAGGAGGTTGACGAGGGGATGTGGCTCAAGCTAACTAAGACTGGAAAAATACACTGTGGATGGGGTTTTTACACTTCGCACTGCTTTGAGAAATTTATCATTGCAAAAAAGGGAGACGTCAAAGACATAGTCTAATTTCACAGAGCAGAGAATGTTGTTATAGCTCCAGTCAGAGAACACTCCAGAAAACCAGAAGAAATTTACAGCTTTGTATAGAAAATGTGCCTTGACAAATTAAATCTGGAGATTAACGCCAAGGAACACAATGTAAGACCAGGCTGGACATCGTTTGGCAATGAACTTGTGTAATAAAATGATTGATCATATTATAATTAAGTTGAAAAAGTCTTGTACATCTAAATTATTCATTTCTTATATTTTTGAAAAAATTTTTCATGAATCTTGGAATCTTATGAAATCACAATCCAATATCGAACATTCGCATAATGTTTATAAAAGAAGAATCCCCTTTTTAAGAAATCACGACTTGCCCTAAAGATCTCTCCTTCACAATTTATTCTTTGCTTTGACTTCATACATAATAGATGTTTATTTTTCTATATTTAGCAATGATTTGGCTTTCAATCTTAGAATCTTATGAAATCACTATCCGATATCGATCATTCGCATAAAGTTTATAAAAGAAGAATCCCCTTTTTAAGAAACCACGACTTGCCCTAAAGATCTCTCCTTCACAATTTAATCTTTGCTTTGACTTCATACATAATAGATGTTTATTTTTCTATATTTAGCAATGATTTGGGTTTCAATCTTAGAATCTTATGAAATCGCTATCCGATATCGATTATTCGCATCAAGTTTATAAAAAAAGAATCCCCTTTTTAAGAAATCACGACTTGCCCTAAAGATCTCTCCTTCACAATTTAATCTTTGCTTTGACTTCATACATAATAGATGTTTATTTTTCTATATTTAGCAATGATTTGGGTTTCAATCTTAGAATCTTATGAAATCACTATCCGATATCGATCATTCGCATCAAGTTTATCAAAGAAGAATCCCCTTTTTAAGAAATCACGACTTGCCCTAAAGATCTCTCCTTCACAATTTAATCTTTGCTTTGACTTCATACATAATAGATGTTTATTTTTTCTATATTTAGCAATGATTTGGGTTTCAATCTTAGAATCTTATGAAATCACTAACCGATATCGATCATTCGCATAAAGTTTATAAAAGAAGAATCCCCTTTTTAAGAAACCACGACTTGCCCTAAAGATCTCTCCTTCACAATTTAATCTTTGCTTTGACTTCATACATAATAGATGTTATTTTTCTATATTTAGCAATGATTTGGGTTTCAATCTTAGAATCTTATGAAATCACTATCCGATATCGATCATTCGCATCAAGTTTATAAAAGAAAAATCCCCTTTTTAAGAAATCACGACTTGCCCTAAAGATCTCTCCTTCACAATTTAATCTTTGCTTTGACTTCATACATAATAGATGTTTATTTTTCTATATTTAGCAATGATTTGGGTTTCAATCTTAGAATCTTATGAAATCACTATCCGATATCGATCATTCGCATCAAGTTTATAAAAGAAAAATCCCCTTTTTAAGAAATCACGACTTGCCCTAAAGATCTCTCCTTCACAATTTAATCTTTGCTTTGACTTCATACATAATAGATGTTTATTTTTCTATATTTAGCAATGATTTGGGTTTCAATCTTAGAATCTTATGAAATCGCTATCCGATATCGATTATTCGCATCAAGTTTATAAAAAAAGAATCCCCTTTTTAAGAAATCACGACTTGCCCTAAAGATCTCTCCTTCACAATTTAATCTTTGCTTTGACTTCATACATAATAGATGTTTATTTTTCTATATTTAGCAATGATTTGGGTTTCAATCTTAGAATCTTATGAAATCACTATCCGATATCGATCATTCGCATCAAGTTTATAAAAGAAGAAACCCCATTTTTAAGAAATCACGACTTGCCCTAAAGATCTCTCCTTCACAATTTAATCTTTGCTTTGACTTCATACATAATAGATGTTTCTTTTTCTATATTTAGCAATGATTTGGGTTTCAATCTTAGAATCTTATGAAATCACTATCCGATATCGATCATTCGCATCAAGTTTATCAAAGAAGAATGCCCTTTTTATGAAATCACTACTTGCCCTCAAGATCTCTCCTTCACAATTTAATCTTTGCTTTGACTTCATACATAATAGATGTTTATTTTTCTATATTTAGCAATGATTTGGGTTTCAATCTTAGAATCTTATGAAATCACTATCCGATATCGATCATTCGCATCAAGTTTATAAAAGAAGAATCCCCTTTTTAAGAAATCACGACTTGCCCTAAAGATCTCTCCTTCACAATTTAATCTTTGCTTTGACTTCATACATAATAGATGTTTATTTTTCTATATTTAGCAATGATTTGGGTTTCAATCTTAGAATCTTATGAAATCACTATCCGATATCGATCATTCGCATCAAGTTTATAAAAGAAGAATCCCCTTTTTAAGAAATCACTACTTGCCCTCAAGATCTCTCCTTCACAATTTAATCTTTGCTTTGACTTCATACATAATAGATGTTTATTTTTCTATATTTAGCAATGATTTGGGTTTCAATCTTAGAATCTTATGAAATCACTATCCGATATCGATCATTCGCATCAAGTTTATAAAAGAAAAATCCCCTTTTTAAGAAATCACGACTTGCCCTAAAGATCTCTCCTTCACAATTTAATCTTTGCTTTGACTTCATACATAATAGATGTTTATTTTTCTATATTTAGCAATGATTTGGGTTTCAATCTTAGAATCTTATGAAATCACTATCCGATATCGATCATTCGCATCAAGTTTATAAAAGAAGAATCCCCTTTTTAAGAAATCACGACTTGCCCTAAAGATCTCTCCTTCACAATTTAATCTTTGCTTTGACTTCATACATAATAGATGTTTATTTTTCTATATTTAGCAATGATTTGGGTTTCAATCTTAGAATCTTATGAAATCACTATCCGATATCGATCATTCGCATCAAGTTTATAAAAGAAGAATCCCCTTTTTAAGAAATCACGACTTGCCCTAAAGATCTCTCCTTCACAATTTAATCTTTGCTTTGACTTCATACATAATAGATGTTTATTTTTCTATATTTAGCAATGATTTGGGTTTCAATCTTAGAATCTTATGAAATCACTATCCGATATCGATCATTCGCATCAAGTTTATAAAAGAAAAATCCCCTTTTTAAGAAATCACGACTTGCCCTAAAGATCTCTCCTTCACAATTTAATCTTTGCTTTGACTTCATACATAATAGATGTTTATTTTTCTATATTTAGCAATGATTTGGGTTTCAATCTTAGAATCTTATGAAATCACTATCCGATATCGATCATTCGCATCAAGTTTATCAAAGAAGAATCCCCTTTTTAAGAAATCACGACTTGCCCTAAAGATCTCTCCTTCACAATTTAATCTTTGCTTTGACTTCATACATAATAGATGTTTATTTTTCTATATTTAGCAATGATTTGGGTTTCAATCTTAGAATCTTATGAAATCACTATCCGATATCGATCATTCGCATCAAGTTTATAAAAGAAGAATCCCCTTTTTAAGAAATCACGACTTGCCCTAAAGATCTCTCCTTCACAATTTAATCTTTGCTTTGACTTCATACATAATAGATGTTTATTTTTCTATATTTAGCAATGATTTGGGTTTCAATCTTGGAATCTTATGAAATCACTATCCCATATCGAACATTCGCATCAAGTTTATAAAAGAAGAATGCCCTTTTTAAGAAATCACTACTTGCCCTCAAGACCTCTCCTTCACAATTTAATCTTTGCTTTGACTTCATACATAATTAATGTTTATATTTCTATATTTAGCAATGATTTGGGTTTCAATCTTGGAATCTTATGAAATCACTATCCAATATCGAACATTCGCATCAAGTTTATAAAAGAAGAATCCCCTTTTTAAGAAATCACTACTTGCCCTCAAGACCTCTCCTTCACAATTTACTCTTTGCTTTGACTTCATACATAATTAATGTTTATTTTTCTATATTTAGCATTGATTTGGGTTTCAATCTTGGAATCTTGTGGAATCACTATCCAATATCGAACATTCGCATCAAGTTTATAAGAGAAGAATGCCCTTTTTAAGAAATCACTACTTGCCCTCAAGACTTCTCCTTCACAATTTAATCTTTGCTTTGACTTCATACATTATTAATGTTTTTTTTTTGATTTTATCCAACAATTTTTTTTCTTTTTCTTCTTTTCAAATTCATAGACAATTTCATTCTTGTTTATATTTATTTTTCGTATATTTTACTTGTTTTATCTTTTTAATATTTTTGTTTTGTTTATTCTTCATATAGCCTTTTAATTTTTTTTCCTCTTTTTTTATTATTATTTTTCTTTTTTACTTTTTTACCCAATTATTTTATAATACTTTATCTTATTTTTTTCTTTAAATTTTCATCATATGCAATCTCATACTATTCCATTTTTATTTTTTTTAATGCGAATTACGTTAGTATTCTATTTATTTTTCTATTGTTTTTCTTTACTTTTTTTTATTATATAATTATGTTTCTGACTTCTTCTCATTTTATTATTTTATGTTTTTTTTAAAAGTTTTAATTTCAATTTTCTTATCTAATTATTTTAAATTAATCTTCATCTGATAACTTCCTTTTTTCAAAATAAGTTATTTTAAATAGATTTTCTATTGTTTGATAATAATAGCGTACTTCAAATTTATTTTATTTATTATTTATACATATCATAATAGTAATGATTTTTTGTTGTTGTAACTTTCTATGTCAAATAATTTATTTTCTTCAATATTTTGGAGAATCTTGTTGGCATACAGTTTTGTTGAGCAAAATAAAAGCCTTGATATGATTCGCATCTACCAAGAACTTGTGAATACTGCAGAAATTGCTCATGCCACAATTTACTTTAGTTTTCCTCCATCTAAGTATCAATTACATTTTCAGTTTAAAATATCTACTTACTTTCCAATAACCTTCAACTTTTTTTTTTATTACCTCCTTTACAATATTCGCTTTAGAAACTTCTCTATTTTAGATTAATTTTCTTAGAGCTTTTCTGAACTAAGTTACTTATTATTTCACTTGCGTTAGTTTCTTTCATTTTAGTTTAATAACTTGTTCGAAATATTTCAAGATGTTTTAAATGCTATTCTCTTAAGTTCCAGTTTAATTTTACTATTAGATTGATTTTCACTAATTAAGCTGTTACTAAATGAGTATACTTGTAAATCATTAAAGATCTAATCTATCATCATAATCGAGTATGATACTGTTCTATTATTTGATTTTTTTAATCTCATATGTAGTTCTGTTGCATTTTAAAATCACTCCAAGTGTTCTTTCAAAGGCTTTGCGTGTTAAGACAAATGTTCAAACTTAAATATCTTGTTTCCTTAACTTTCTTGATTCCTTCTATCTCGAATTCCTTCTCAAATCTTTTTGCATCACTAAGAAAAACTGTCTTTATGGTTTTAAGTTTCAGGATATGTGACCCTCAATTCCTCTTTAAACTTTCTATAAATCTTTTGAATTGTTATGGGTCTTTAACATTAACCAATATGTTATCTTCGAATGTCATCAATTTTCCTTGTTTAATTATCATCTTTAACTCTTAAAATGAGTATAGTGTGTCTTACAAATAAATGTTTAATAGAATAGGTGATAATATAATCTAGTTCCTTGAACTACCATGTGATCATCTTCTATTCCACAAACTTAATTTTGTTGCCTTTGTGTAGCAATTATATTATTATCATAATTTCTGCTTATTTTAGACTCACTATTCTTTACCTTAGAATTTATTCTAATTTGTTGTATTTCCAAACTGAGTCATATTCCTTCTAAGAATTTCCCTATAAATATGCTTATCTATGCTTACTTTTCATTCTGGATGATTTTATTAGTTCAAGTAACCCTATTAAGTTCACATGTGTGGTCTTTTACTCTTTAAAACCATTTTGTGGTAATTTCCTGTTTACAAAATCTCACTTTCATTAATCTTATTTATATATTAATAACCTTTTCAACTATTTTATTTAAGTGAGAGTATACTACTTTTGATCTAGTATTATTAACCTCAAGATTAAGGTCATTTTGAGCTTTGCTTAGCAGCATCAATCTTCCCTTCTTAATACTCTGGTTTTGTCTCTCGTTTAGCCACTACGCTATCATTCTGCTCACTGTATTTATAATTTTATCCGATTTTAATAACAGTTTCCCATCAAAGCCATCGGGTCCTATTGCTTTATTGAAGTTACACTTATCATTATTTAAATCAATAAGTGAATTGTAGCGATATATATAATTTATGAATCGTGCTTAAATTAATGAATAATGTTAAAAACAAGAGTAAAGATAATTACTGAATACAGGTAAAAATGACTGAAATAATATTATATATGAGTACTTATACTTATAAATCATTCATATATTTTAATTGTTTTATTATAAGTAGTGACATCTAATTTATAATCAAAGTTTTAATAAGTTAAATTTAAGATGAGTAGTTATTAGTTAAGTAATTCTTACAAAAATTAAAAATTAATTTTCAATAACTTCTGTTCTTCTTTAAATTCTGATCTTGAATCATGAATTATCGAACATTTATATAGTTTAGAAGTTCAGATTAGAAAATATTATTTTTAGATTAATAATGATAAGAATTAATAAAAATATACTAGCATTAATAATCAGACTTATATTTTAATATACTTTAACTTTAACTTACATGAAAAAACAATGTTTAAATTAAATGAATAAATCAATAATTATAAGTTTATAAATTTAGTAAATATTTAACTAAAGTGGAACAAAAGTAGAAAAAATTTGCTACTTTTGCCCCACTTTCAATAACTTATAATAAAAACCGATTAAGAATCAATAATCGATTATGAGATTATAAAATATAAATGAATAGTGTAGTTCATTTATTTATTTCTACATCTGAATATTCAATGAAACCTTAGTAACTCTATTATACTTGTCTCCACTTATATTTCTTCACAAAACTTGCTTTACTACTGTTGATCGACCATTACTTACTTCTCCACACTTGCATTATCTTTTATCTCTGAATAATTGAGTAGAGTACTCTGCTGTCTTCCTTTTTGTTTCTTCTTCTAGTTTCAGCCTTTCCTAATTAATTGTAAAATTCCCATAATCAGCTGTGATTGTTTTTGACCTTTTACTAGTTTTTTAACCATGTGGAAGAACCCTTTCAAGTCGATCCTATCTAGACATTGCGCTAAGCCGTTTATTGGCTCACTCCATTTCAATTTCGTGTTTTGGAAAGCATGTTTGTTTTATTCCCGTTGCTCTTCACAAACCACACAGATGGTCGTTAGAAACCACATTGATGGTCGTTTGTACCAACTCATCCCTTTAGTTTGCTTTCCTATTTTAATTGTGAAATAATGCTGAATTAGGTGAATCCAAGTATTTTGGTGTTATCTTTTTCTTTTCCTCTATGAAGTATAAAAAATTAGTTTAATATGTGAATTACAGAAATTAATATAGTGAATATATATAGTTGATGGATTATTGGGTATAATAGAATTTCTTTTCATGAATTTAAACTAATAAATAATCAGGATTTTTAATGTAGAATACTAATTTCAAACAATATATAGATTTTACTTGCTATAACTCGTTTATACAACTACAAATAATTTATTAATATTTAAGTTTGGTTTAGTTTATAATAAATTTGAAGTGTTATGCATAATTATTATTAATTATTTTAGTAAAATTTAATTAAAATTAAAGTTCATTTAAAGTTTTTATGATCTATAAATAGTTTTAATCATGATTTATAAAAATTATATAGTTAATTCAAGTTTCTAGAAATTAAAATTAATGCTAGAATAATTATGATCAGAAATAATTAAAATTACTAGTCTTTATAATTATGAAAGTAATATACCTAAATCAAATAATTTTTGTAGATTATTATCATATTAACAATATAAAACATACATAAAAGTGTCAAAATAGTAATTTATAAAGCGGGGCATAAGTAGCAAATTTTTCTTACTTTTGCCTCACTTTAACTAACTCAATATTATCATTAGCTTAATGCTAACATTGAAATAGAAAATTTATTAACAATGTCTATTTCTAAGACTTGAATATTCAAAATCTATTTGATAAATATCTTTCAACACTGTTTTCTATTTTACTGTTATTCTAATTCTCCTCTCCATATTTGCAAACTAATAATAGTTTTTTTGATATTTGATATTAAATTTTACTTAAATTAAAGTTGTAGTACGTTTGTTTCAGTTATCTCGTCTCCCAGCTTACTATTTCAACGTTTGAGAATATCTAGTCTCGCATAATCCCTCTTAAATGAGTTTCCACTCCCTCTAAAATTGATGCTATAGACCCTCCTTATTTGGTCTTTTTCCCTAGTTCCTTTAAGTGAAAGTTAAAATCTTCCATGACTATAATTCTCTGTTTTTTACACTTCTGTTTCAGATATTTTATCATGAATATTAATATATTTTGATGTTCTTCAACTTCCTCATTCTAGTACAGGGATGCAAGTTGTAATTACATGTAGTGGGAATCATCGCATATTCAATATTGTTTAAGTTATAAATTATCTTAGTGTTTTTACTGTTTTCATTACGTACTTTCCATTTACTGATATAAGTTTCAGTTAAAATCCTGAGTTTTTATATCTGGACGACCTTATGCTTAGCATGTTGAATTCCATTCTTATTGATTTTAATTTAAAATAATTATAATAATAAATAAATTAGAATAATATAAAAACATTATAATATTCATACAAACCCCAAGAAAGAACATTGCATATTATTTATTAATATAACTTGACTTATATAACTAAAATATAGATAAGTTCTAAATAAAAATTAAAAATATTTGAGTATCATCCTATATTATGTTGTAGTACTTCACATTTTAATAGTATATGGAAATAAATAATTATAATTAAAATTTTACTAATTCTATGTAGATTTTTTTATATATTTTTTAGGAATGTTTTTGATTCATAAAAACAACTTAATAATTAGAATTGATTAGTGTTTATTTTATAAAGAATTAAGATTATGCATAAAAAGGAATATTTCACGAGACTGAATAGTAATTTAAATATTAAACTCAATATAATTTAACTTTAAAAAGCTATATTAGCATTATTAGTGTATTGTAAAAAATGAAGTCAATATATTTATATTATTCAAGTTGACTCTTTCAATATAAATTATATTTTTTAATATTTATTTATTTAATGGATGCATCACCTACATTGGAAAAGAAAGTCATGCATCATACTTCTACTATTAAAAACTAGGTGATGCATCCGAAAATTATTATACAATTCCAAAAAACCTAATCATTAATTTTAAACGATATGCAAAGGAATGACTATTTAACACTTGAACTCCTCCATTTTTTACAAATTGAGTTTACGCTATGTCTTTATTATTGATTCCTATCATTCTCTGAAGTTTGGTCTCCACTAACCCTACATAATCAGGATTTTTGCCTTCTATTTCGCTCATCAGTTAATCTTGCTTCAGTTAAAAGTTCAATCCTCTAACATTCTACCGACAAGTCTTGAATTCAATCGTGTTTAGTCTTGAATTCAATAGTCTTTGCGTTTAATTACCATTTGTAGCTGATAATCTACTCCCTCCTCCTCGATCTTTGTTTTTCTGCAAATCTTTCATTCCTTCTTGCCCATCCTTCAACTTTTCTTACTGGCTGATAAAACTAGAGTTGATGGCTATTATTCATGACAATAAATAAACAATCCTAATTCGTCAAAAGAGGCATAGTCAATGCACCTTATAACCATGAATTTGATATGGTTTCTATAAATTTAAATTTAGAAAAATGATGATTTATAGGAGAATTGAGATAATAAGCTTACTTTGCTCAAATTAATATGGGAGATATTATATGAACTTCCTTATTCCTGCCTCCGACTATAACTCTCCTATATCTCTATAGTAATTTAAGTTTATTGCGAAAGATTGCTTCTATTCATCATATTTTATCACTTATATATAGCTACACAATCCATTTTCATTAAGTTTTTTATATTATAAATAAAATAAATATACTTGCCATTTTATAATTAATAAATGATCAGTACATAATCTGATTCAATACTAATGAAAGGCAATCAGGCGATATGCAATAGGCTCATGAGTCCAAACTTTAATTCAGTATCTAAGTAAGTTTTTGTTATTAATAAGAAACTTTCATTATTTTATCTAATTCAAATTCATACAAATACTCATATTATTGTTATATACTAATTAAAATTTTAATGCATCATATTAAAATTATGAAGATAGAGGATTATATAGAATAGTAAATCCCCATCATAATATGGAATCTTAAAGGATTAATTATTAAACCATAGTTAATAATTTAAGAATTTTTCAGTATTATTCCAGTATATCATTAATACTAATAGGTTTAACAAGGCATTTACTTGGTAGTGCCTATTACAAATAAACTTGTCCAATTATATGTCATCATTGTCACCCTTGACCGAAAGTTTATTAATGTTCTTGAAGCTATTCATAATATTTAATAAATAAAGCGTCAATTATTTTAATAGATGATTAGTTATAAAAAGTTGAAGAAAAATTAAAGACCTATGGAGAAGTCTTGAGGTATGGCCCTGCTCCATAATTCAACAAAAACAGGATGCTGTCTTGCTCCAAAACTATTTCCATAACTTTTGGAGTATATCAATAAAATAAGTGTAAAAACATTAATTCCATAAATAACTGCAACTAAAGCACAGTGAAAAAGCCAAGACCACAAGAGCTAGATTTCTACCTAAGTAATATCAACGCAACATTTCTTGCTATTTAGAGAAGCAAAAATGTCTCTCACTTGAGAGTAGGGTCCTCCTTCTTAATAACAGATACTCATACTACTATTTCACTGGTTTTTAGCTCTATACAATCTAAAGGAAGCTTAATTATAAGGTTTTAAATGCTGAAAAATAACTTCACATACCACTTTGGCAAATGAGGTTTCAAAAATATTGTAAGTTCATAACAAAGTTTGAATAGCATCTCAAAATAATTCATTAAGACAACTCAATTCTAACCTATAAAATTATCCTAAGAAATATCTACAAGTGATTAATTAGAAAAGTGATATATTTCTCAAAACTTAGTTTTTATAATTTTAATGATATTCTTTATGACTAGCAAATTTTTATTTGTAAAACCATATTTGATAAAGACTTTTAAATATTCTATCAATATAGTGTGTGGGAAAATTCATCAATTCCAATAAGATATTCATGAATTTACTCAGAATTCAATTTATATACCCAGTAATAGCGTTCAAATCTGTAAGTTAATATCACATTATTTAATATTATTATATGTTGTAGGGAGAACAATGTCAAAAGACATAACTTTAGAGTGGTTTATATAAATTTAAATCAATGTAGGATTTGATTATTTTTAAATGATTTAATAGTAAACCTCAGCAATTATAACATTTGTAGGAGAATACTGTTTCCCCCTTGATCAGCTAACAACAATGCGATTCTTGAAGGATTAGGTTGATGGATAAAAAGATGTAATAAAATAGAGCAGACTTGTAGATTTAAATATACTTCACTATCAAGAGCCATCTGACAATTGACACTGAAGTTTATAAAGAAACATGGATGCAAAGAGATTGAAGACAACATGTGGTTGAACTGGTATAATGCATTAAGTATGGGTATAATGTATTAAGAATGGATCTTTAGTTCATCATATTCTTTTGAAAAGTTCATTATCCCTAAAAAAGATTATGTTAAAGTTATCGTGTTCTTTCACTAATCTAATAATGTTTTTTGATAGTTTCCATTTAAAATCATTAGTGAATCCCAGACGAAAGATATATCTTTGTGCAAAAGAAGTACTCTGACAAGCTGAGCATGGAAAGTATATGATAAGGACCATAATATTCAAATATGATAAACCTCTTTTGGAAATAAGCTAACGTAATTATATAATTGCACATAGTTATAATTTAATCAATGTTTCGTTGTATATTTTATTTCTGTATTACTTCTATTCATGATTGTATTCTAGCTAATTTAAAATTTTGGTTTTAATATGTTGATTTTCTAGGGTTCAGTTTTGAATTTTCAGAATACTTTTCAAATGTTTGCCGAGAACTTCTTTTCTTTGCTTTCCCTCAATTTCCACTGTAAACTGGTAATTTCCTTCGCTCACTGGTTGACTACTTTTTGACTCTATTTTCCCGCTAATTTTTTGCCAATTAATTTATTTAAAAATTAAAATTAATAAAGAATTTAGCAAATTTTGTGTTAACTTATTAATATGAATTTACCAGAGGACACAATGTTCTAAATATCAGGAGTGTAGATAACTTGAGTAAAATCATCTTAAGCTATATGATTAAGGCACAAACACCAAAAGAAAAGAATGTGGTTAGTTCTGTATTTAATATTTTAAACGAGAGATTTATTTATAAAATGTGGTGGTAAATTTAATTAATATGCCTACACCAGGGTAGACGACATGCACTAAGCTAGAGGGATAATCCAGATTTAATTAAGAGAAAAAATAGCTGAAGGTATTAAGTTTTCATTAATGGAAACTCTACAAATATTATGTAAATGCTTTTATATTTATAAAGATCATAATAATTAATTATTCAAAATAAAACAATATTAATTAAAATAAAACATTAAAATAATGTACCAATATACATATGAATATTAATATATTAGATTACCTCCCCACCTGAAATTTAAAGAGTTATAGAGATTAACTTATGATTACTTTTATAAATTGGTATATTTTAACCAGTTACAAAACATTATTAATAAATAATGGAATGTCAATTATTTTATAATTTTGCTAAATCGTTTATTATAAACACTCATTATTGTACTCATGTAACTATTCAAATGACCCTGTTTTAATATTTTAACATATTTATATATATATATAAGAAGGAGACTTCCCAAATTTGTCTATGAAATATATATTTATAATTAGTAATTATTTATTAAAAAGATAATTGTAAAAATAAATTATTTACTTTTTTAAAATGAGATAATGGCTAATTATCAGGTGAATAATGTAAATTAATCAGGAACATCAGGGCAAGAATAATACATTTCTTCAATTCTAATATTTATTTACAAATTAACTGAATAAATTTCGAAAGTTAATAGCATCATGAATATTAATAATCTAGCTAAACAACAAGACAATGGTGTAAACATAGCAGAAAAGATATAAGATAAGAAATTTAATATTTTTATCAATACTTGTTGAATATAACACTGTTAAAATCTTGGTTTCTTACACATATTTACTATTGTAGTCCCAACCAATTTTCATCTTTATTATTTTAATACTAATAATTTCTATTATCTCTCTGTTTATTATTATTTACATTGAAATGCTTAATTTTAGCTTTAAATTTTCTCGAATTTGCTGTTCTTAATGTAGTAAAGCTATGGACCATTTATTTAAATATCTTACTTAATTTCAAACTTTCAACCTAATAAATATCCTTTTATTACTTCAATCAGCTTGATAAGTTCGCCAATTCAGACCTCACATAAATAATTTCTTAATCTAATTACCCTTTTAAGTTTCCTCAAATTGACATCTTTCAGTTAATCCACTTGATGGTTTAATGAGAAACGGTTGTGTTACAGTCATCAATATACTATAATAATTTATTGTTATATTTCTATAAGTATTCATATCTTGATACATCTTCTTTATTTAATACTATTCATTAAGAATAGCTTACTATTTTTGTGAATCCAAATTTCATGCTAAACATCAAGTAGTATCCAGTCCTTACAAACAATTAAAATACTGTTATTTCTGGGAATGCAAATGCCAAGTAATTTATTATCGATAGGTTTAGTTACTACGACAGACTCAGTTGACTTAAAATTGCCATAAATGAGTAAATAATCAAAATTATTTAAATTAAAACTTCTAATTAATTTATATTTAAATTATTTTATATTTTGTTTACTAATTATAGAATTATGAATAATATGAAAACTAAAGAAATCTTAATCATAAATGTATTAATAATCACGATATTAAAGCTTAACTATTTAGATTTCCTACCATTATTTACAACTTATACTAATTCACTAGTCCGGTTGGATTAATAATTCTTTTAAATTATATGAGTTATTTATAAGTGAAAATGATCCATGCATATTATTGTATATAATCAATGAGAACCTATTCAATGTTTATTTGTTAACTTTGATCGTCGTCAATATAAAACATTTATAATGATAAAAGCATAACTGATGACTTACTTAAATATTTTGAATTAGTATAATAGTAGTAATCACCACTCCTTCTATATCATCTGTTTCTTTTCAGAATTTACCATGAGACATTCATTAGTAAGTTTATTTAATGCTTCTCATAAGCATCTGTACTTTAATGTCATTCACAATTATTAGTAATATTATTGTGTATGTTAGCTTATGTTAACTCAACTAAACTTCCACTTTTTGTCTTGAATTACTTCCACTCTTTCTTCTGAAAATTTATTTCCGCTATTAAAATTTCATATTTCAAAATTAATCTTCTAATCTTACTGTTGTTGTTGCAAATATATCCTCTTCTCTTCTACTTAACATGATTATTGTTTATATTACATTTCACTAACAATTCTCAAATTTAGTTCATGGTTTTGAATAGTTAAATGGCGATTAATATTGTGATCATTGATGATCATTACTATTATTTTATATGATTTATCTAATTTCTAGCAAATTATTCCTAATATTTTGAACTTCTTTCTCTAATTTAAAGATACATTCATAACATTGTTTGAGTCTGATTTCTAATCCACTATTTACTCTTGAACTTTATCAATTTGTTTAGTGAAACCTTTTCTGTTAAACAAATAATAATATGAATAAATCTGAATCCTTACTTTTTTTAAAAAAATTTGTAAAGGATTATTATTATTATTATTATTGCCAATTCCCTAGTTGATGCATCTTCTTTCTCATCATACATCTTCTCGCTGGTTGCTTCTTTTATATTTATCTTGATGCTATTGTGGTTTTTATTATTACATTTTGGGTCTTTTTGATATATTTTTGTTAGAAATTTCTTCTACTAAATTTATAAAACATACTATCTTTCAATGAATCAAATACATCCCCACAAGTTATTAAAAGATTTTTAGAAACGATAAATCATAAGTAGTAGTACTATTAGTTAGAGAAACACAAAAATTAAAAAAAAATGAAGTTATATTATATAAAAATAAGTATAATTAAATAATGAAATATAGCAACATATCATTTTATAATAACTTAAAGAGGAAGTTATATATGATATTTTTTATAATAGTAGAAGAGATTATTGCATTAATCAACTTTAAATGTTGGAGGATTGTGAATTTAAAGTTAATTCCAATACTTTATATACGTAATAAAGTTGTACATATAACAAATAAAAACAGCAAAATAAAATGCAAACATAAATTTTGTTTAATCTCTTTTGTGGGAATAATAGCAATCATCTATTTGTTTTAATATATTTTTATAGGAAAATATTAAAGTTCATGATAACTATAGAGTGAGAAATTAAGATATTTTTTAATCATAGGATATTACAGATATCAAAGTAAATATATATAATAGGATGGCAAAAGAGACATAATATCATGGATTAATATCAACAAATACGAAGTAATAAATATTTAAAAAAT
>ARYC01011814.1:0-11396 GCA_000711775.1 Oxytricha trifallax | reverse complement strand
TTTTGAAGCAGCATAAGGGCAATTAGATTTTGTAAAGTTTTTCATGGATGAGTGGAAAAATAATTTGGAAAATCATAAATAAGATCTATAATTTGAAGGTTGTTGTTATGAACTAAAATTCATATACTCTGATACAGGACCTCTTCTTTATTCTGCTTGTAAAACTGGAAGATGTGATATTGCCAACTATTTAATAGATTGCAATGAAAACTTAAACGAGAGATAATGGAAGGATGTGAGTCCCCTTATGATAGCAATTATTAATGACTATCCTTAGATTGTTGAATTATTGATTACAAGGGAGCAGAATTAAACCTTGAAACCAAAAATGAAGAGATTTAGTAATAATTACAGAATCCTAGTAAAGATGTTCAAGATGTGATATTAACATTTCAAAATACACCTATAATCCTGATATATCTTAAATTTCATAAAATGAGAGATAATGATAATTAATTGTAAAAGCTTAATTAAAACTTAGTTAAATTGATCATTACTGAGTATATTTGATGAGAAAATATATAATTGATAATAATCACCCTTTAATTCAATAATTTATCATAAATCCCAATATTTTTTAATTCTTTGATACAGGGGTTTTGGGTTTTGGGGAATACTCAAAAGTGATGAATGAAAATTTATTTTACTAATTTACACAAAAAAATCCCGATATTTAAAAATATGGTATAGTAGACTTTGGTAGAGTTTAGTATACTTTGGTAGAGTATAGTAGAGTTTATGAGACTTTAATAGACTTTGGTATATTTTAATAGAATTTTTGAAAAACTTAAAATCTGATAAATTAACAAGAATTTAAAGTTTAAAAACCACAAAAAATTAATGAATCATTAAAAGAATCCTGATTTTATTAATGAAGACTATTTAGGGCAAATAAGAATACTTCAAGAAGCTTTTACTAATAATTTTGGAGCTACTAAGATTAGTATATTTTGGGACTATAAAAGGGGGAAATAATTTTGAAAAATAATAAACCTAATGAGTAAGCAATCGACTATAAATAAGTCAAAAGGCTAAAAAAAGCAAAAGTAGATGGAGGAATCCTCTGAACCTTCAAATTATACAGCTAAATTTTTTAATGAAAATTAGCTGGATGAATTGAAAAAAGAAGAGACTAAAACAAAATTCTAGAGTACATCAAGAAGCAAAAGATAATGGGGAATAAGACTTTCAAAGATGTTAAAATAGAATTGCAAAAAAAGTTTGGTGTAAGCCCGATAAATACTCATAAGAATTGGTTGATTGCAACCTTAAATAATTGAAAAAGTGATAGTAAATTCACTACCCCAGGAAAAAAGGACGACTAAATAAAATTAAATGGAAATCAATCAAAGAAAAATAATTAAAAAAAAAACCTGGTTTTTGACTAAATATAAGGTGATGAAAACTCTAGCACATCCGAGTAGGAGGTATTAGCCAATAAATAAACACAGCCAGTTTTTGAATCATTAAGCTCTAATTAGAATTTAACTGAAATTGAAGATTCTTAATCATTTTCAGACGGAACTTATCTTAATTTGGATAAGGTTGAAGAAATAATAGCACAAAATTATAAACAAATGACAATAAATGCTATATCTGATATGTACGATAGATTGTTAGTATAAGTCCCTGAGTTTTTAGAAACTAAAATATACGAGAAACTGAATCAAAATGTGTCATTAACTATTGAGAGAGTAGAAGAGCTAGAAAAAATTCTTAAAACTTCTGATGCCAATTAAATCTAACAATAGGTAAGAGAAGGAATAGAAGAGATTTAAGATGCTTTTAAGATTTTAGTTACCGATATTAAAAAACAGCACCTACTATTGGCATAGCTTCTTAAGAATCTCTCGGAGTTCATGTAAAAAAAGCTTATGAATAAAATTTAATGATAAACAAAAAGGTTGATGAAGCTTAAGTTAAGATAAATTAACTTTAAGAGAGATAATTGAATTTTTAAGAGTAAATTACAGCCATCAAAGAGTCCCAAATCAAACAAATAAGCAGCTGTGATAATAACATTAAAACCGTTGTTGACCACGTCAACAAGAATATAGCTGACTTCTAAACTTCTGAAAAAGATAGCTTATAAGTAATAAATAACAATATTAAACTAGTAAACGCAAGAGTTACTGTTTTGGAGAAAAATGAATTAAAAAATAAGAATGAAAAAAACCCCCATTAACAAACTTAAAACAATCAATTAGAACAAAATCAAAATAAAATTCAAACAAGTTAAAACCCTATTATGAATCCTGGATCAGAAAATGAAGTTATTCAAACTGTTTAGAGATTTAACTAGAGAAATGATCAAGTTAGATTCATAATTATTGAAGGTAAGAACTTTTTATATGATAAAATAACCAAGAAAATTTACTCAATACAAGAGTAAACTATTTAATGATTCTCAAATTTACTTTATTACTTCATTACTTATATAATATAACTTACTCATTTACTTTCATAAAAATTGACTTCGTGACCATCATGGGGTTTTGGGGTTTAATATTGTTTATCACAGATGTCTGTTTTATTATTTAATGCCTTGATTTAAAAATAACTTATAAATAAAAACCTTGTTTATATACTTTTTACAATTGCTTAAATTAAAACATTATTTCTTTTTTATTTGCATTAAATATGTAATTAAAACAAAACAAGAGGACCTCTGAATTATTTTATATGATTATAAAAGTAAAATTGAGAATTGTGATTAATTAGTATCACAATATTTTGCGTTAATTACTTTAAGAAATTCTTCCTTTTACTAATATATGTAATCAAATTACTACAGAACTAAGAAATCTTGTTATTCAGACTATATTAGTCTACCAATAGGAAATCATCGAGGAGATAATAAAATGTGTAAAGTAAATGCTAAAACAAATATTTGTTATTTTGCCTATAAAAAAGTCTTAGAATTTTATGATGCCTTCTTAACATTTTATTATAAGAATAATGATCAGTGAAAATGATTTCTTTTATCTTCAATAAACAATTAAATGAGATATAATAAAATAACAATTCCAAAAAAATTCAATATATGAAGCAAATGAATGGTATAAAGTTCAAAAATATAAATTAAGCTGTCATTTAAACGTATAAAAATCATTAAATTTCATTTCGAAAGTAAGTTATTAAAGAGTCAATAAATATTTCTTTCAGTAATAATAGTTGTAGACTCTAAAATTTCAGAGCCATTAAGCTCAATACTATTTTTAATTTATGTACAGATAAATTTGAAAATCTATTATGACATATTCTTATAGAATTTCTAAATTTTAATCATATGTTTTTTATAAATTACATATATATCAATGCATTAAAAAACTAATATAACTATTACAGAATGAAATTAGTCTTTTGTAAATTGGTGGATATATATAAAACGAAAAGATATTAAACATTTTCTCAATTCTTGAGACTTGCCATTAAAATATGCACATAAAAATAAAAGTAAACTTCAATGATAAATGAATTTTAATTTTTAGTAAAGGCAACCCGATCATGTCCAATGAAAGAACTTTAGTACTAAGTTTAATCTCTAGAAATTTCTAGAGAATATATTGATATTTTAATAAAATTTTGGGGGGGGGCAACACCTGAACCAGTAACTTTTTTTCATATTTCTACCCTTCTTAAAACCCTGTAAATACATGACTAAGGTTAATTAAGGACCAAATAATCTTAATTCATTACTAAAATTTACCCTTTACTACTCCCTCGGGTCGAAAAGATCAAGTTAATTTATAAATTTATCATGTAAATATTCAGTTAATTTAAAGATTTTTTTCAAAATATTTTTTTTTTTCTTGATTTTTGATTAATATAAGTTAAATACATTTCAATTCTATCCTTTTGAGGTATGCATGTAATGATAGAGTGGTATACCATATCCATAATAAAATTTACCATCCACCATATCATTTTATGCATACCTCAAAAGGATAGAATTGAAATGTATTTAACTTATATTAATCAAAATCAAGAAAAAATAAAAAAAATATTTTAATAAAAATCTTTAAATTAACTGAATATTTACATGATAAATTTTTAAATAAACTTGATCTTTTCGATTCGAGGGAGTAGTCTAGGGTAAATTTTAGTAATGAATTAAGATTCTTTGGTCCTTAATTGACCTTAGTCATGTATTTACAGGGTTTTAAGAAGGGTAGAAATATGAAAAAAAGTTACTGGTTCAGGTGTTGCCCCCCCCCAAAATTTTAAATATCAATTTCCCATATTTCTATTGTAACATACACATACTGTATAAATGACTAAAATCTCTTGACATCAATTAAATATATACTAATATTTATGATTATTTAAAGCTGAGGATATACTGTAATAATTAGAATATTGCAGCTGAATTTTATAAAGATATAATTGAAGTAATCCTTGTTTATTATCATAAGATTATGGCTTTATGTATTGAATATCCTTACAAATTTAGTAAATTAAAAAATAATCTTTATTAATGATCTGTATTGAATCAAAATTATAATTAAATCATCAAGGTTATTAAATTATCAGTTTCACATTAAATGTTTCGAATAATTGATATTGTGTAATATAATATCAATTTGCGATTAAATTTTTGAAGAATCAGGATCATAAGCATTGCAGTATTGCATTAAATCAAATATAATAAATAATTTAGTTATAAAATTGAAATTTGTATTATTTCTGTCTATTATCTATTCGAATAAACTTGATTAAAGACAGTTTTAATTCTTTCCAACTTGATCTTTATATTTGTTAAAGTGGATAACTATGGATCTCTCTTTTCTGAATGAATAAATGAATCAATCAATCAATCAATTTATCTATTTATTGTATGAATCTAAGGTCTGTGTGATGATGGAGGGGATTCTTATTAAATATTTGGTTTTTTAATTTCTATGACTAAATTATATTAAATGTGAGTTTGATTTATAACAATGACATTTTATAATGTAAAAGACCAGAAATTCCTCAATTTTGAGATAAATATCAGAGGACCTCACAATAATTTAATATTTATATTGTAATAATAAATTAAAATTTCAGATAATTTAAGCATATTTCTTTAAAAAAAACTGGCCATCTTAATTATTTCACCTTATTATATTTTCCTCCTTTCATTTCTTCTTCTTCATACTCATTTTCTGTTCGTTCCAATTTTAACTTTAATAATTTATGAGTTTATTTAAGTTTTTTCTATCATTCATTTCTTAATCTGTTTAGATTGATTTATTAATCTTGATAATTATATTTTGCCTATTTCATTTTGATACTAGTTTTTATCTTATTAATTAGGTATAAATTTAGATATCTATTAAATTTTTTGGGGAGTGAATCTATTCTTTTGTTCCTCGGGCTTTTGGCTAGAATGAATTTGATATGATTATCTTATCATACTCGTTGTATAAGTATCTGCTGTAATTAAAAGCCTCAAATAATAAATTTCAAATCTATGAGTACATTAAAAATTAATTATATCACAATAATAATAATAATAATAATAATAATAATAATAATAATTTGATCATATTGAAGCCTCTAGGACCCTCAATCTTTAATTTTTATGTTAATATGCAAAAAACTAGCCCTTTTATAGTAGAAAGCTCTCATTTTTGTGTATAATGATAATATCTTCTTTTTCTGCCAGCCTATTCTTCTTGTGTTATCTTTTCTATTTTTGGTTTCCTTTCCCACTTTCTTATTTTAGGTGAAGATTTGAATGTAGTCTCTTAAATCTTTAAATTTGAATAACTAGTCAATATTTTTGACTTGGATTGAGAATACCAGCTCTTTTGATTTGAGCAATTTCTTCATTCTGGTAGTAATCATTTAGATGAAGTCAGATTAGAGGAAGTAAACAAGTATGTGGAGGCACTTGACGTATATATCTATATTGTTGATGTGTGAGAAGTAGTATGCACTAAAAACCCCAAAACCCCTTAATGAGGTTTATAAGTGCTTTGATTTGTAGGGTATAGTTGTGGATTTTTAATGTATAGTTGAGGTCTTATTGGGGTTAGTAGAGAATTTAGGCCAAATTGCATAATGAGAAATAGAAATTATCGAAATTTAGGATCTATTTATGATGAGTAATATATAGATTTACTGCTTAAGCTTAGGTATGGTACAAGTATTTATTTAGACTAAGTCAATCCTGTGCTAAATTATTCAGCCATTGCAAGACTCCTACGCAAGAGTGCTTCAACTGTTAGGTATGATTGCTTGTTAGCTGTTTAGCATTATAACTCAGGCTCTTGAAAACATTCTGCAAGAAAATAAAAATCTCAATGGTCCATATTGACTATCTCTGTGACTTTAAGACTTTGAAGTATTGGGCACACTTTCCATTAGACTAGCGAGCTGTCATGTTTCATCGCAGGTTTCCTGACATGCATATCTCTCCTTAGACTATAGCCAATATTTATAGAAGAAATGGTATTACTTTCAAGACAGTCAACAGGTGAAGAGAGTTATTGATTTTACAGTGCCATTTTATAGTAATAATTTAAACTTTGTATATGATTAAATGCAGAGAGCTATTATTAATAATATCAAGTTTATACAAGCTGATGAAGCTGTGTTTACATTCAACACTTTCATTAATAAGTCCTGGTTTAAAAAGTATGATAAAATAGAAATTTATGACTAAAAGTGAAGGTTGTCACCCATGCAATTTTAGCAGGTATTAGCGAAGATTCAGGTCTAGAAGCTTATGTCATTAATTCTCTCTCTATTAAGCGAGAGCAGTATACCGAGTTTTTGCATAAGCTCAGAGAGAAGTATGGCAACTAAGAAATCATCTTGTTTGTTGATAACTTATCAGTTCATAATACTAAGGAGTCTAAGGAAGCTTATGAAGAGTTAACAAAACTCCTGTATACAACGTTCGTTATAGCCCATAATTTAATGGAATTGAATTTTACTGGAGTTAAATCAAGACTTACTACAAGAAGCTACTGCTGTATCATCTAATGCATGATTTACCAATCGATACAGTAGACTTAATACAACGTAGTTGTAAGAGAGTGAATAAAGATAAGACTCCGATATGTGCAAGGAAAGGAAGAATGAATGTTTATTAATAAGTTTTATACTTAAATGAATGAAATAGTTCACATATTAAATGGACCCTTAAAAGGATTAGGCTTCTCTTTCTTTTCTTCTTCTTAAGGCTTGATAGGCCCTAAGTTCTTCTCTTACTGCCATCTCCTGCATCTATTTTCATATCTTCTGGCTTTTAAACATCTTTATAAAGTCTCTTGCTATCTTAATGAACTGTCTGTTGTTTTTTATCTCTATGAATCTTAGCATGCTCTTTCATAAGATATATACCAGTGCCAGATTTTCCTACAAAGTTATTTGTCAAATCTTACTTGAAGATAAGGATGCTTCTTAAGTTCCTTTAGCCAAGCTGAGCTTATTAGAATGCCTTGCTTCTTCTAGTCTTCAGGAGAGATAGAATATCGTTTGTTATGAGCTTCTTTAATTATTTCTATTAGATGCTCCTCTTTTATTGTACCAAGAACGCCAAAGAAGATGTTCCTCTGTGGTAGTTTATTAGAGAGTTGTTTCTTGGTAGGAAGGTAAACTACCACTTCCTCATCTTACATGGCATCCTCATAAAGATTAGTGACTGAAATTTCTGGGTAGTTGGGAATTTCTATTAGTTTAATCTTTTTATTTTAAAAGCTTTCTTCTCCTCATAAAGTATTGCTTTCAAGAATGAAATTTTGGTATCTTCCATCGTTGGAAGGAATAAGCCAACTGTATAATGTTTTAATAGTTATCAAGTTATTTTACCATGTAAAGTTAGGTATCGATGGAGATCTTCCTTATTTCTGAATCTTGATATCATTTCTTGAGCCTCAACTCTTTTCATTTTATCATGAGTGATTCCATCTTTGTTCCTCTTCCTATTAATGAATTTCAAATTATAATTTATAGACTTCTGGATCCTATTGTTAAAAAACTTACTATTAAATATGGGCATCTTATAGGAGGTCAACCCTGTAAAGATACGTGGAGGAAGTTCGCAGAAGCTGTAACAAACTTCAGAGATGGAGCTCCATTTTTATCAATTTAGTTCCATTAAATTAGTACTAAATTTGTTTAAATTTAATTAGTACTGGTACTAAATTGGTTTAATTTTAATTGGTACCAATTTAATAGTACCAAATCTTAATTAGTACCTAGTTTTAAACTAATGAGGTTTTAATGGAAAAGTCCCAAAACGGTTCAAAATCTAATTGGTACCTGTACCAACCTCAATTTTCTAAGTTAGTACTAATATAAAAAATATTAAGCATGAATTTAGAAAATTTATAGTTATAAACTAAGTATTTAAAAGAACTCTACACATCAAAATCAACAATTATTGCTGCAGTGGCAACTCCTTTACAGAGTAACTATCCTTGAGAGGTTATTAGAGCTTTATAAATAGAAATTTAAATTTAAACATGGCGGCTAATATAAATCGTAAAGCAATCTCTCTTGGAACAGGATAATCATAGCTAAACTTTGGCTCAACTATAAAGCCTGAAATTATTTATGTAGAGAGGGAGGTAGAGCTAAGAGCTCTTGATTTGAAGCAGAGGTTTTTATCATAGAAGTATTAAAGCTGAGGGAGAGTGCAGAGATAGGGGCTTAAACTTGAATTGATTATGTTGAGGAGCTAAAAGAACAGCAACCAATCGAAAAGATAAAAATATTTTAATTTGAAGACTGCTAAAATTTTTTCTAAGCTAAGAATACCTTGAAAAGGTACATCAAAGAGATACACTCAAAACCCCAAAACCACTTAGTGAGGTTTATAAGTGCTTTGATTTGTAGGGTATAGTTGGTCTTATTGGGGTTAGTAGAGAAATTAGGCCAATTTGCAAAATGAGAAATAGAAATTAGCGAAATTTAGTGTCTATTTATGATGAGTAATATTTAGATTTACTGTTTAAGCTAAGGTATGGTACAAGTATTAATATATACTAAATCAAACCTGTAATGAATTATGCTGCTATAGCAAAGCTCCTTCGCAAGAGTGCCTCAACAGTTAGGTATCATTGCTTATTGGCTGTTCAGCATTATAATTCAGGCACTTGAAAGCATCCTGCAAGAAAATAAAAGTTCTCACAGCACCATATTGACTACCTCTGCGACTCTAAGACTTTGAAGTATTGGGCACACTTTCCATTAGACTAGCGAGCTGTGATGTTTCATCGCAGGTTTCCTGACATGCTTTTCTCTCCTTAGACTATAGCCAATATTTATAGAAGAAATGGTATTACTATCAAGACTGTCAATAGAGTGAAGAGAGTGATTGATTTTACAGTGCCATTTTATAGTAATAATTTAAACTATTATATATGATTAAATGCAGAGAGCTATTACTAATAACATCAAGTTCATACACGCTGATGAAGCTGTGTTTACCTTCAACACCTTTATTAATAAAGTCTTGGTATAAGAAGTATGATAATATAGAAGTCTACGATTAGAAAGTAAAGGTTGTAACCCATGCAATATTAGCAGGTATTAGTGAAGACTTTGGCTTAGAAAGTTATGTTATTCATCCTCGCTCTATTAAGCGAGAGTAGTACATAGAGTTCCTACATTAGCTGAGAGATAAATACAACGATTAAGAGATCATCCTGTTTGTTGACAACCTCTCAGTTCATAAGACTAAGGAGTCTAAGAAAGCTTATGAAGAATTAAACATTAGTCCTGTATACAATGTTCCTTACAGCCCTTAATTTAATGGAATTGAATTCTACTGGAGTAAAATCAAGACCTACTACAAGAAACTGCTGCTATATCACCTAATGCATGACTTGCCTATAGATACAGTAGACTTGATTCAGAGTAGCTGCAAGAGAGTAAGCATAGATAAGACAACAGTTTGTGCGAGAGAAGGAAGAATGAATGTTTATAAATAAGTTTTAGATTTAAATGAATGAATAAGTTCACATATTAAACTAACCCATAAAGGGGTTTGGCTTTTCTTTCTTTTCTTCTTCTTAAGTCTTTACAGGCCCTAAGTTTCTTCTCTTTGTGCCATCTCCTGCATCTATGTTCATTTCTTCTGGCTTTTAAACATCTTTATAAAGTCTATTGCTAACTTAATGAACCGTCTGCTGTTTTCTATCTCTATGAACCTTAGCATGCTCTTTCATAAGATATATACCAGTACCAGATTTTCCTACAAAGTTATATGTTAAAGCTTACTTGAAAGATAAGGATGCTTCTTAAGTTCCATTAGCCAAGCTGAACTTATTAGAATGCCTTGCTTCTTCTAGTCTTCAGGAGAGATAGAATATCGTTTTTTGTGAGCTTCTTTAATTATTTCTATTAGATGCTCCTCTTTTATTGTACCAAGAACGCCAAAGAAGATGCTTTCTGTGGTAATTTATTAGAGAGTTACTTCTTGGTAAGATGGTAAGCTACCACTTCCTCATCTTACATGGCATCCTTATAAAGATTAGTGACTGAAATCTCAGGGTAGTTGGGAATTTCGATTAGTTTAATCTCTTTATTTTTAAAAGCCTTCTTCTCCTCACAAAGCATTGCTTTCAAGAATGAAATTTTGGTACCTTCCATCGTTGGAAGGAATAAACCAACTGTATAATGTGTTAATAGTCATCAAGTAATCTTACCATGTAAAGTTAGGTATCGATAGAGATCTTCCTTACTTCTGAATCTTGAAATCATTTCTTGAGCCTCAACTCTTTTCATTTGATCATTGAGTGATTCCATCTTTGTTCCTCTTCCTATTAATGAATTTCAATTTATAATTTATAGACTTCTGGATCCTATTTTTTATAAACTTACTATTAAATATGGGCATCTTATAGGAGGTCAACCCTGTAAAGATACGTGGAGAAAGTTCGCGGAAGCTGTAACAAACTTCGGAAATGGAGCTCCATTTTTATCAATTTTGTTCCCTTAAATTAGTACTAAATTTGTTTAAATTTAATTAGTACCGGTACTAAATCCGTTTAAGTTTAATTGGTACCAATTTAATAGTACCAAAACTTAATTAGTACATATTTTTAAACTAATGAGGTTTTAATGGAAAAGTTCCAAAATGGTTCAAAACCTAATTGGTACCTGTACCAACCTCAATTTTCTAAGTTAGTACTAATATAAAAAATATTAAGCATGAATTTAGAAAATTTATAGTTATAAACTAAGAATTAAAAAGAACTCTACACATAAAAATCAACAATTATTGCTGCAGTGGCAACTCCTTTACAGAGTAACTATCCTTGAGAGGTTATTAGAGCTTTATAATAGAAATTTAAATTTAAAAATGGCGGCTAATATAAATCGTAAAGCAATCTCTCTTGGAACAGGATAATCATAGCTAAACTTTGGCTCAACTATAAAGCCTGAAATTATTTATG
>ARYC01011812.1:0-14276 GCA_000711775.1 Oxytricha trifallax | reverse complement strand
ATATATATATATATATATATGTGTAATCCTTAGGTCTAGCTTTGGTTAAAATATTAAGTTTAAGGCAATAATGACAAATTTTATTTTGTCGATTATAGATAACTACTCATTATGTTAGTGATCTGATTTATATAAATGATTTAAATACTTTGGATATAAAAAGTAATAAAAACAATAATATTTTTTTAAATATGTTTATTAATTAAATACTTCAAGAAAATATTAGGATAACTATTTATAAGAAATTGCTTTATTGTAAGAATAATTTTTTTAAAAATAATTATCATAATCTTAGAATTTAGAATCTATATTTATTTTAGTTTTACAATAAGATGCTTTAACTATAAGTTAATACGATAAAACCTTGTATTCTCTGTACTTCCCACCCGTGTTCCCATTTATTTTTAATTGAATAGAAGTAAAATATTTTAAATTATTCAATCATTGGGTAAAAAAATGAAAACTTTCAATATTAAATATAGTCTTGCAAAAATAAATATGAGAATATATAATTATATTAGTTTTACCATTTATATGTAAAATATGATAAAAATTAATTCTATATTCGAAATCAATCTATAGTCACCAGATATAGATTAGAAAATTTAATATATGCAATAACAAATCTAAAAATAATGATACTCTTTTAATCTTCAAATTCAAATGTTTGCCTTAAACTATGAGAAGAATAAAAACTAAAACTATTATTTTTTGTAATTTTTAACTTTAAAACACTTTTATAATAATAGGCTTATTAATTTATAATTTTAGATTTTTCAAATATTACAAAAAATGGAATGGAAAATTTTATTCTCATTTATCTCACCATATTTTTTTAGTAAAAAATTTTTATTTTCTTCTATAAAATTATAGTAAAAATATTTTGAATAGCTCATTAATAGGTCTACGAAAACCTAATATATTAAATTTATTATGTTTTATAAGAGTCTATATAATCAAAAATATATAATTCTGAGATTAATGTAGTCTCTTATTTTTTAATCTGATTGGATCAATAATGTAATAAAAAAGAATTAAATTTTGGGAAGCACTTTAAAAAAACAATCAAATTTTTTTTATTTTTATTATTTAAAAGTAAAATAAGTTCATTAAAAAATTGATAACATCTTGAATTTTTTCAGAAAAAAATTAAGGAATTATATTATAATTTATTAGAAAATTTTCCTCATTTCCTCACTATAATATCACTTTAAATTGATGAGAGGTTAAGATTCTTACTATAATCAGTTAATACTGTGCTTGTAATTTTTAAATAATTTAGAAGCACTTTGAAATACAAAAAATTGTAATGCTCAATACTATTATAATTCTATATAGTTTAATTTGGAAATATCTGAATTAAAATATTTTTAAGTGAATTAATTCATAATTAATGTAAAAAAATGATAAAATTCAAATCTTAAATGAATAAAATTTTACTTTTTATGAAGCTGACATAATATTATGTGTTTTTAATAAGGTATTTCTAAATTAACATTCAAGGTAAAACCAGTAGGTTATAAGAAGCTGTGGCGTGATTTAGTTCTCCTTTATTAAGTGCCTCTATAACCTTAGATCTTGGGTAACCAAAATTTTCTAGGACTCTGATTGCTTCCTCATCGATTCTATGAGTGTAATAATCTTAAGTAACTGCACAATAGTTGCTGTAAGATAGCTTACAAGAAACATTGCCGTCATAAAATAGATTATCTATGTTTATCTAATTTATATTTTTTCCCTGGTACAATGGGCTTTGATCACTGCTTGCTGTATCGTTTTTATTTCCTATTATTGCTGAAATTACTTAGTCATTATTTTTAGTTATAATTAATTAACTATTATTATAGATACTACTAATTATACTTTTAAAATTTTAGGGATTATATATTGACCAAACTATTTTCCTTTTTCCATGCTTAAATCACAACAAATTTTATTTTAGATATATTGATAATTTAAAGCAATTTTTTCTTCATAAAATAATTGATAAATTTATTAATAGATGCTTAAGTTTTAGATGTAAAAAAGTATTGCTTTTTTTGAATGGTTATCAAACTTCTTAAATTAATGATTTTATTTCCTTTTTTCTCAAATTAGTTAGATTTCAATAATATCGGATTAAGATTACACTCCTGTCTTTAAAAACTTAGTCCCATCTAGAAATCGTGATCATCATCATCTTCTGTTCCCTCAATCCCATCTGGATCTAAGGCTCCTTTCATCCAAGGGTGGGCTAAAATTTATGGAATCGGTATTCTGTGTTATGGTATCAGAACTAACATTCTCTCTATTAAGTCTCTTGCCTCATCAGTAATTTTTACTGGGTATTTGAAATTTCCTTAAAGGATTAAAGTATGAAGCTCCTATAGATTTTGAGCCTTGAAAGGAACTGTACCTTCTAGCATCGCATATAAGAGAACCCCTAAAGACCAAATATCAACGTAATATCCTTCATAACCCTCATCTGCTATAATTTCAGGAGCTAAATATGCTGGTGTGCCGCACTATTCTTAGACTATTTCGCCTTTATTAATGATTCTACTCACGCCAAAATCACAGAGCTTGATTGAACCTTCGTTGTCCATTAGTATGTTATCTAGCTTTATATCTCTGTGTAATACACTTCTACAGTGGCAATGTGCCAGCCCGTATACAATTTACTTGAAAATGTATTTAGCCTGTATTCTTCAAGTCTTTGCTTTGACTTGACAAATTGAAGCAAGTCACCACCACCTGCATATTCCATTACCATTAAGAAATGCTTTGGACTTTCGAATACCTCTAAAAGTCTTATTATATTTGAATGTCTTATCTTTTTGAGGATGTAAACTTCCTAGAAAACTTTCTTCTTTGAAAAGTCATCCTTCATATTTAATAATTAAATAATAAGGAATTAATATAGCTCTTATCTATCGCTTTGATTGCTACATGTTTACCGGTGAGTTTGTGAACACCTAACATAACTTTTCCAAAGGCACCTTTACCTATAAGTTTGACAAACTTATAGCACTCAAGAGATGTGGGTGGAAACATGTTGTTCTTCTTATAGAATGCTTTGTTGTATTTGATTATTTTATCTCTATCAATCATCATTTCATCATTAACGCTAAATTGTTCGTTTGGATTATTGATGGAGCTATTTTGAGATGCCCCAACCATTTAGTATTACTTCTGTTATAATTAAGCACTTTTCTTTAAAGCACAATTTTGTGCATCGTTTCTCATGTTAGAATTTTCCCTCTTTTGTTCTGCACTGCCGACTCTTCTCTGTCCAAAATATGCCTGCTAGTTTTAACTTGGTGCAACTTTATTGTTTTATTGCTACATTTATTATTGCTATAGTTTGCTATTTCTTTGAACAATTTGACCATCAGAACCTCTTCTAGCCCCTACGTTTTAGTAATTTTCGACATCGTTAAGCAGTAAAGGTTTTTATTGAGATACAGTTGATTAAACTTATGGAGCAATCAAGTTGTTGTTATTGCCAAACAGTCCTATTGGAGAAATACTGATATTGTTAACTTTTCCATTAATGTTTAGGTTAATTGTAGTTACTGGAGCCTAAGCTTAGTCACTCTTATTTTACTGACTGTTAGTTCTTGGCTTATTTATAGCTGGAGATTTTTCGTTCGTAGCCGTCATTACTGAGCCTCTTCTCTTGTTGAAATTGCTAAAATCTAAAGTAGGTTTTGATAAAAAAATAAATCTTACTTGAAATCGAGGAGCAGAGAGTTGAATCAGTGGGGTTTGCGTTTCCATGAGCTGGATGACCTACAGGTGTTCCTTATCTTCGACTTGTTTTATTGCTACTAACTGACCCTCTTTACTAAGAAATTTTCTTGTTAGGTTAATGAGAACTGCTTGAATCGCTTCTTTACTAGGAGCCACTGCTCTCCAGCCTTTATTGTCTTGATTGATTGAACTTAGTAAGATCAAGTTTCATGATATCAGCTATTAAGCTGTTTAAAGTCACTTAATCTTGTTCTAACATAGATATGTTAATTATTTTCTTTTTTTCAAGGTAAGTTAAGACTATAAAAATATAATTGGATGTGTAATCTTACATTTAAAGTGGTGAAAAAAAAATTTTATAGAAAATTTAGTTCTATTAATACGATATACCCTATACATTCTTTTAAATTTTCTATGATTTCTTCCGAACTGCCTACGTTAACTTCTGAGCTGTTCTTCAGTTTGATGTATTTAGTCAATTAATTTAAAATTCTTTGCTTTGGGTTTTCAACTCTTATTGGCGACTATTTAGAAAGTTTTTTATTTATTTCTACACTTGCATCTATCAAACCTTTTAAACTAATTATTTGAATTGATTATTATTGATAAAATCATTAATTTGATAACATCAAGTAAAACTAACACACAACTCTAACTTTTTATTGATTAAAAATTATTTCGTTGTATTCAATTTAGAGTGAATTTATACTAAAACGGAAAAACCTTGAAGTCGAATCAGGCTAAAATTTGTAAATTTATTTTTTAATTGACCCAATCAAAAAATGCCTCTTTCAAATTTTATGAAGATAATTAGTAATTTTTTAATTACAATTAATTGAAAAATTTTAATAATATAAGATGGAAATATTAATATTAGAATAGAATTTTCGAATTTATTACTTTAAGTTATTTTTACCTTTCTAAAAGCATTCTTATTTGAAGTAAAAATGGAATTAAATTTTCAGTCTTATCTAAAGTGAGTAAAATTTATTTCTAAGGCAACTATACATAATAATTCATAAAATTAAAAAAAATATATTTTAAAAAAGCAATTTCTTAGGCATATTAATATTCTTATTTACAATTTAGTTCATTTAAAAAAGTAAATACAAAAAGATATTGATAAAATAATCTTAATTTTTTCATTATTTTATTTGTTTTTTACTCTGTTTTATTATACAACAGTTAGGTTTATAAAAACAAAAAAATATAAATAAATATAGGCAAAGTATAAAACCTAGCTTTTTTGTTTGAGTTATTAAATAGAGTCCTCAAGCACAATTGAACTCTATTGTACTTGCTATTAATGATAAAGTTTCTATTAGAGTTGCTCAGCAAATGAGAAATCAACGCTTTACTTCTAAAGATTCTTGGAAGATTAACCTCCATCTTTCAATCCTCTCTGTGATGAAGCCAAGACTTATGAATTCTGAGTGTTTTTATTTATTTTGCTGAGCGCCAAAGATAGCTGCTTACCATTATTGTGAGTAACATTAGTACCAGACCTCTCATTGATTGACTTCTTTCTTTAATTTTCCATAGTCTGCTTGTCTCCTTAGCTTGAGTTTCTATTGGTAGTAGGTCTAACTCCTGTCGCATTAGTTGGACTCTTGTTTATAACTTTTATGTGATTATGATTGTGATAGTGGATGTGTACAGGCGACACTTCTTATCTCTACCCATTCAATTAAGAGTGATTTTGTTGGTTGTTAAATTTAGGGTCAAACATTTCGTTGTAACTTGTGTTAATTCCAAGGGCGCTATGGTTTTCCTTATTATTCACGTGACTCAATTTCTTGTTTAAATTGCTTATGACTTTTTATTGTGCTTGGTACTATGATTGATTGTTCAAAGCTTAATTTAGCAAGTTGTTGTTTTAGACCAAAATCAGCCTCTGACCATCTTATTCATCAATATTGCTTTGATTTTTGTTGACTATTGAGCTTTTTTAATTCAAAATACCATAAAAAATAAATAAGTGTAAAATTGATACCTTAAACTGCACCAATTTTATTTTCTTTGTTTTGAGTGAGTGAGCTGTTTTGTCTTATAATAGCAGGATTTTTGTTTTTATTAAGTGCAAGCTTCATGTTTGGTTAAGATGAACTTACTGGCTGCTGATATTGTTAAGGAAAATTAATTCGTTAATATTAATTTATAAACAATGAATTTTATTAACTGTTGAAAATATTTGTATATAAAAAAAAGCAACAAAGAAATACTAAGTCATCTTGGTAATAATAAACTGATTTTAATATTTAAATTTTACTACTAGAATTTCGAGATCTATAAATAACATTTTATAAAATATATACTTGCAGATAAAATTTCATATAACTATAAAAAAATTATAATTTATTCACTTATAATACTACTGCTGTTCTCCAACTCCAGAATTCGGTTTCATCTGCATTTTCTATTGAGAAGGAGCAAGCTAAAAATTTTGCTACAATTTGAAATTATTGTCTTAATTTTGAAAGAGAACTTGATTAAACTTGGATGTTGTAATAATTGGGGATTAGCTAAATTATTTGTTATTTTATATAAGAACTTATTTTATACATAAATTTGTTATTAAAAGCTCTGCTGTGGGATTTAAGAGTTAGCTATAAGCTTGTAGTTATTCAAGTTCATTTTTTGCTGAATGGCCTCTGGAATTCCTTTAGAGATCACTTAATTTTTCGCATATTAAGTTGGTGATTTTTCTATAAAGCTTTTTAAGATCGCATTTATACTTACCTTATCTGAAATTACTAAGGACTGAGCTCGATAACATTGTATATTTAAATTAAAATCATAAAATTTATTTAAAATTTTTAAGATTTCATATTTAATTTGTACTTTTCTACTGTCCATAGACAGAGCTATTATTTTGAAGTGGGTTTGAAGCTTAATAATTGGTAAATTGACTGGTCTAAATCTAGTTTGAATGCTACTACTGCATTTACGATTGATGCTAGCCCTATTTTTTCATTTTACTATATATTTAAATTTGAATTAGAGAGTCCTATCTTTAATTTATTTAGTTATTTAACGATATTTTGGCTTATAATTTAGCTAATGAGATAAAGATAGATTAATATATGAATAAAATGAATCCAGAGATTTTAAGTAATAAGAAATTCCTAAATAATTATTAGAGATACAACTATTACTTTAAAAAACTTATAAATGAAGGAGCCTAACACTTCTAGAGGTTATTTGATTTTTATTATTAATTTTAAATTATTCCATTTTATTAAATTATTCCGATTAACAATAAATCACAAATTAAATCAGAAGTAATAAACAAGATTACTAATAAATTCAATAAACATCTCAGCTAACAAACTATCCCCTCGAAAATAATGCAAAAAGTTTGTATGCCAATAATAATCATAAAAATGAAGTAAATTAACCTGATCTAAAAATAAAGTAGGGCTAAGGAAAGAATTTATAGAAAGTTGTTATAGACCAAGATTCTTATAGAGACAAATACTTTAAACATATATCTTATATTTATTGGAGATATTCTCTTATATTTTACAGGATTATTAGTATAGAATTCCTTGAAAGATATAGAAACATAGGCGAAATAATAGAAAAATGGCTAGAATTTATACCCAAACAATTTATGAAGATATTTAAAATAGTTTATAATTTTTACTAATGATATATTACTATTGCTTATAGTTTGTCTTTTGGTTATTTTAATAAAGTTATTATTAACTTTTTACACTCAGTTATGATTTTGGTTTAGAAAATTATGAAAAATAAATATTGTAATTAACTTTAAGATATTAATTAAAAAAATTATTAATAAATATATCTTAAGATTAATGAACTCTATTATTTATGCTTTATGTTAAAGAAAAATCTTTCAATGAAACAATAAAGATATAATAGTCAAATTTATTTTAATCTTGCATACTACCGCTTGATATTTTATAATATACTTTTCTTAAAATTTGAGTAATGATCATCAAGGCATTTAAACCCCAAAACCCCTCAACAATAAATTATGTAGAGAAATAATTAGCATTCATAAATACTAAAAGAAATATTATTTTCTGATAGAATCCTTATTAATTTTTCTAATCATCTTTATTAACGTAAGTTTTAAAATAAAGATATTGTAATATGTTAATACATAATACAATTTATAATAATTAATATAGATATACAAAAATATGAAACAATCATACTAAATATATTTATTTCTCAAATTAAGAGTTATTCATATATACGCAGTTATGATTCTAATCATTAAAAGAGAAGAACTTTACATGATATTTATCATTTCTAATATTTGAAATTCCATGATATATTTAAAAACCCATAGAAAAATAACTCATAATAGGTATTTCGATATATTTTATAATATTTTGTTAACAAATTTGACTATAAATTGATTAGAATTTTAATATTATTTGGATATTTGCAAAGTAACAGGATAGCTTAATAGTTAAATGATTATAACTTATATAAAAATTACTCATTTTAATGCATTTATTCCAAATAATAAGCCATTTTCAATAGTTTTCATAAAAATTTTACTAAATTCACAAACATCAATTTGAAGAATTTTAGATTTACTCATTTCAAAGCTTTCTTATTCATAAAGTCTTATTATAAAATTTCATTTAGAAATAAATTGGCTTCCCTATTATAACTTTAATGAATAGTATTAAGACTAATAATTTAAATTTAATCAAAGAAAAGTGAATATATCATAAAATTAACAAATTATAATTTTTATGTTTCATGATTCTAATTGAAGAAGCAAGTATTGACTTTGTTCCTGGATAAAATGATATTTAAACTTTTCGAGGTACCTTCTAAGATGAAATTGAGGATACAGATTCAAGAAAAACAGAGACTAATCTATTATATATTATTATTACTAAAACAAATAATTCTGTGTAAACTATTTCAAACCATATAAAAATTCTTTGTTTTGATTTAATGCAACCAAATAAAATGTTGAAAACTTAATTTATAACTCCAAATAACCTAACACAAATACTAAAGAATAATTGAATTCTCTTGAATTCCACAATAAATATGGAGATTCGTGGGAAAGTTTCATGCCCCGTGCATTTTTACGTACAAAAGAATCCTAACACAACATTTAAAAATATATTTTTTGGCAATAAAAATATCAGAGGTTTTTAAATCCCAATTTTTATTACCATTATCATAAATTAAACAACTTTTTATTATAAATAATTTTCAAGGTATAATAATACTATCATGTCGAATTATATATTAAAAACAAAGTTAAATTAATTGTATTTTATTAATAATTAATTTTATTTCATTAAAATTTGAATTCTTTATCAATGTAGAATGATATCGGACAAATTTTATAAATAACTAGATCATAATTGATGATAAAATTTTTTAGAAATTTATAGAATTTACATATTATTAATTTATATTGGCAGGACACTTCATTCCTTGAGTAAATATAATATCTAGGGGCAGAAAACTTCCCCCCAGAGGTTCTAATTAAAACACAGCTAAAAATTTAAAGAAAGACTGGGATGATGATATTGACGGTCCTTCGTCGTCTTCCTTATCAGATCACTCAGCAATAATCTTAAAATAAAACAGCCAAGAAGTGAAACCTTAAAATAAGGGTTTATCAATGTTTTCTAATTTGAATACTGCAAGAATAAATCCACTTGCTCAGAGAATTGGAGATTTGCTTCTAGTCAAGATGATTGACATTAGTGAATATCTCGTTACATTTCACTTAGGAAGATTCATTAGAATCTTCATATATCACTACTTCTATTTTTATCTTGGAGTTATGATAGTACCAATTATAAGGCTATTTGATAGTATGTCCCTTGCTAATAATTTTCATTTTTCATAAAAAATGATTTAGATTGATACAAATTATTTAAAGTTTAACATGTAATTCTGGTTTAAAACAGCTGCTAAAAGTGGGTTTATTCTTTAAAATACTCAATCTGTATTTGCATTATTTATTTTAATTAAATTAATAAATAATCATCAATAATGGTTATACTGTGGACAAACTACTTCTATGAATACCTACCATTAGATAATTAATTATATATCTTCCCCTTATTAATGGAAATTTTAGATCACTCAAATTATTTAAGCTTATTGTTTATTTTTTCGCACATTTCTAGAAAAATTATTTGGCCTATCGTTATTACAAGCTAATTTAAAGTGACAATTAAGTCAATAATAATTAAAATTTTCTTATTTTAAAGATTATTTTTTATTGTGCTATGAATGCTTATTATTTCTAATTAATGACAAAAGTAAATCGGAAAATTCTTTAGTTAAAAATTTAAACATTTAAAAACTATTTTGCAAATTTAATTCTTTTATTTGTGTGATTTTCTCAATTATAAATAAAGATAAGATTAATTCAGAGTATAGAGTTAGAGTGTTTTGGGGAGGAATACTTGGAATGATCACACTGCCATTTAAAACTGAGCTGAAAAACATTTATTTTGAATAGTTTATCTTCTTAAACCTTACAATTCTAATAAGGTCCTTCATTATTGCAGTGCGCTATGGCTACAGCTCAGATGCTAGATTTTAATTGATGAGTATCTCCATCTAAAACTTAGAGTATTATTATTTAAATTTAATAAGTTATAGTTTATATTTTAATTTAACTTATACGTTAGTTAAGATTTATTGATTCGCTAATGGTTCATTTTGTCAAACGAAACTATCGAAAAAGAGATTGATAGCGCTTTTTGGAGAAACTAGGTTGAATTTAAGGAATTCAAATTCATGATATTTGAAGATATATAAGACTATGAGATGAAAAATCGATTTCTAGATCCAGATTTACTTAGAAAAGACAAAAAATTTGATGAAACTAAATATTAGAAATAGCTTCAAAACTATGAAAAAGAATTGAAATCGAAACAAAAAACCATAGTATTTATAAATAAATATTGTTTTATACAGAGCTTTGATCCACTTAACCAAGATTATGACATGTTCACATTGCATACTAATAAAATAGATCCTGAGAAGAATTCATAAATTAAAGAAATTAGTGATCCTTTCAAAATGTATGATGGAAGACATATTTTGAGAGAGCTCGCACTTTTCTCACGAGCAAGATCTCCAAATTGAAAAACATATAAATTATAATTATTTTAAGTTTTGAATTTGTTTCAGATTGTGACTTATATAAAAAGAATTATTAAAATTTATTGAATTTTTAAAACTATACAAGAATCGTTTTAACTAAAAATTTCATAAAATAATTAAAAACAGTAGAAAATTGAATCATTTTCTATAATAAAAATAATTATTTCAATATATATATATATATTAAAACAAGGATTAATGTTTGATGCATCAAAGCACTTTATTGATATATTATGTATATTGTACCTTTATAATTAAAAAAAATTCATTAATTTTTTTTAATTCATGATAAATTTTGGGGGTTTTAAATCTAATAATGTTGATTTTGGTCTTAACCTTAGTAAAAATGTCTATTCCATTTTTGATTAGATTATTTCTACTTGGTACACCTGCAGGTTTTGACAATTGGGATAGTTACGTTTATTAAATTTTTGAGCTTTTGCTACTTTTTTCTATGACTATGCCAAACTACATATTCATATTCTCCGGATTCATTGACTTTTATCGTAGACTATTGATGATAAATAAAGTTATTAAATTTAAAATGATTAAGGCTTGCAGTGCCTTAATAAATCCATTTAAAAGTAACACTGAACCGATTTATAGAATGTTTCCATCAATTAATCCATGTTGCAAATAATCCATACATTCGTGGCTTATGTTAAGATTATGTGTTATGGATTTTGGAAGGAAATTTATGAACAGAATCTTCTTGTACTGTTCAACTTTCTTTGGGGCTTACCTTTTCTTTGTTAAACTTTTGAGAGTTTTAATTAATATCAAAGGTTTTTTTTCAGTTTTATCATGCTGATTTTGAATTTCTTTGATATATTATAGCTTCAACTATCAGAGTTAGCTTAGACTCTAGTACTGTACGATACACTTTTAGTCTTAACAATAGTACTAATAATGCTCTACTGTGGTGCTGTGATAAATTAGTAATTCATCAATGATAGGCTTCAACTTATAAAAATCAAGTAAACTCTACTATTTATAAAGCTCAATCTACCTAAAGTTCTCAAGGGAGAGCAATACACAAGCCCATACATGAAGTTATTTCAAAAGACCTTGATTAGTTATTAATAGATTATGAGCTAAGAAGATATAAAAAACCTTATTGAAGAAATTATTAGTGAAATGGATGCAATCAATGAAAGATTAGAAATTGATGGGGAGCATTAGCCGCTTAAATTGTTAGGCCTTAAGGCCACTTATGGACTTATGAATTCTATATATACATCATTACTAACTATAATTGTAGCAGTTGGATAGAAAATGTTTTCTTCTTGATGGATAAATATAATAAAGATTCTATTTCCTTTTAAATTTATCATTAATATGCCTAATTTTTGACTATTTTCTTGTATGGAAACTATTACATTCATTTAAAATAATAATTATTTAAGAAATAAAATGACTAAGAAAGGGAAAGCAGCTTAAATACAGCTAGGGCCTTCTGTAACAGACACATTTCTGCAAAATTTTCAAATAGATGCATTCATTATATCATCCACTCTCATCAATGATATAGTATCTGAAGTGGAGAATATTTAAAAAGTGAAGGAACTTGATAAATAAGTGAGGCCATATGCTGTTAGAAACAGTATGATGTGCTGCTTAATAAATTCTATATTGGAAGTAACAAAGCCAGATAGAAAAAATGATGACTATTTACTTTCAAATAATGATGATGAAATTGAGCCAAATAATAGCCCTCTCGATAATTTTGCGTAGAATTAGAAAGTCGATAAAATGCAAATTCTATCAAAAGATTTGAATATAGCTTGTAATTTTTAAGTATAATTAACTTTATATTGATAGATTCAAATAGAGAAGGTAACAATACCAGAACTTCTATAAACTCCCCAGATAAAAAGAGCAGGTTTAGTCGAAAATCTAAATCAATAATTGATAACGAAGAAGTCTTAAGTAAATTTTCTATAAGAAACAAGCAAGGTTAAGCTAATAGTAAAATAAACTAAAACGGATAAGAGAGTAGTAGGCCAAATTAAACTCCTTTAGATTTTTAAGTTTTTGAGCATCAAGATGGCTTTAACGAGGGAATTATAGAATTTCTAAGAGCAAGAGTCGACTCAAAAAATAATAAGAAGTTAAAAGAACCACCTAAGAAAAAGAGAGGTGCTGGAAGCTCAATGTTCGGTAATTAACAGGAAGAATTATTAAAAAAGGATCATACTTATGACCATGATGGGAATATAATAGAGGTTAAAAATGTCAAAACAGACTATTTGCCAAGTATTTCATATAACTCAACCAGGGTGAATCTAAATTAAAATCAATAAGTCTAGCAAAGTGATTTTAACAAGAAAATAAAGGGAAAGTTAGGATAGCTCAATCCAAATATAGAGTATTTGCAGAAAGACTTTAATAATGAAATAAACAAAATCTTTGCTAAAGAAAACCAGAGAATTGATTTAAGTAAAGATAATATGAACATGAGAGACGCAATGAAGCCAACCTTTGGTGTTTCTTTGAATGAAGGCAAGTGATTTTAATTTACAGGGTCCAGAGTATGTATCGAAATCAAGCATTAATAACAAAATGTCGAAAAAGAATTACCAAGAAAAATTTCATAGATTTGACGTTAATCATAGACTGTTTAAATAAGCTCCTTAAATCTCAAATTATAATGAGTCACCAGATATCAAAGATAGTTTTGCTTAAATTAATAAAAGTTAGTTTATGGACTAAAGTTAGTAAAATATTTCAGTGAATGCGAGCAACAGAAAGAAAATGAACAAGTCAGTTATTTATAACTAACAGTAAAAGATTTAAGTTCTTTCTCTGAGAAGAAAATAAACTTTTCACTTTGAAAATAAATCTCAATTTTAAATTATACATTAGTTTATCCTAGAAGAGAATAATGAAAGATTCAACCCTTCATTACTTATGAATTTTAAGTCTAATACCCCGAGTTTAAACACTACTCTCAATAATTAATTCTCAATGCTGAATTCAACCAAAGCATAGGGAGCCAAAGGATTCATAGATATGACTACTTAAAATACTCCTAAAGACTAGTTTTTCAATTAAAGAAAGCTCAGAATTTCCTATTCAAGGGCAAATAGTATCACTTAAATTAAATAGGATACTGTGATTAATAAACCTGTTGAGCTTCAACAGCAATACTATTGTAAAAATGGTTGTTAATTAATGACTATCATTTATAAATTTGATATAACAGTCAATAATCGATATAGTCTTAATTAAGCAGTCGAAAACAAAATTTAAATAAGTCTCAGAATCAGACCTCAGGGACTTTGTCTACTCTTCCAAGAAAACGAATGAGTGATCCTACAGCTTACTTCAATATCTCAAATCAAGTAACATTCCTCGATCGATCAGTAATTTAATCGCAAATGGGAACCAGACAGAAATTAGCTAAAATTAAT
>ARYC01011811.1:0-10511 GCA_000711775.1 Oxytricha trifallax | reverse complement strand
ATTTTATAGAAACAATTATTCGAGCCAATTGTTTTAATTATTAGCCAAAACTTTAATAATTTTAGCCAATAATAATATATTTTTAATTTCTTTATTCATAATCACCAATCTTCATTCTTAATTGACTAACGGGCTTTTAAGTGAGTATATGCGAGGTCAGTTTATGACAGTGACTATATAGATTTATTGTATAAGTTGCGATATGGATGTTATGAATATAGTGAATAACTCAAGCCTGTTCTAAATTATACGTCTATAGCAAGGCTCGTCCATAAATCTCCAACAACTATGAAGTCCCACTGTCTATTAGCATTAAATTTAAAGAGATAGCATCTTAATTCCAAGCCTAAGAGACCCTTAAAATTTTAGCAGCATCATATTGAATATCTTATTAATGATAAGACTCTTAAATACTGGGCTCATTTCTCTCTAGCCTAGAGGGCTGTGATGTTTCATCGCCAATTTCCTGAGCTTCATATCTGCTAAATCGATAGCTAACATATATAAAAAGAACGGAATATCTAACAAGACAGTCAATCGCATAAAGAGAGTGATTGACTTTAATGTTCCATTTTAGAAGACTAATTTAAATTATATATTCGATTAAATGGAGAGGTCTTAAGAGCATAATATAAAGTTCATACACGCTGATGAGGCAGTATTTACATTATACCTTTATATCAAGGTCTTGGTACAAGAGGTATAGTAATATAGAAGTTTATGACTAAAAGTTTAAGGTGTAAACTCATGCTATTCTTAGTGGAATAAGTGAAGATAGTGGCCTCGAGACTTATGTTATTCACCCTAGTTCGATAAAGACTGAATAATATATTAAGTTCTTGCAATAACTCAGAGATAAGTACGCTGACTAAGACATTATTCTGTTCGTTGATAACTTGTCAGTTCATAAAACTAAAGACTCAAGGAAGGAATATGAAAGGCTAAATATAACACCTGTATTTAATGTTCCTTACAGCCCTTAGTTCAATGGAATTGAATTATATTGGGGTTATTGAAAGGCCATTATAAGAAATTGCTGCTCTACCATCTGATGCATGATTTAAAGATAGATACAGTCGATTTTATTAAGAGTGCTGCTAAGAGAGTCAGCGATGATAAAGCTAAAGTATGCGTAAGAGAAGGGAGATTTGTGTATATAAATAAGTTTTAGATTTAAACGAATGAATAAGTTCACATATTAAATTTGCCCGTAAAGGGATTTGGCTTCTCTTTCTTTTCTTCCTCTTAAGGCTTGCTTGGATCCATGTTTCTTCTCTTAGTGCCAGCCCCTGCTTCTATGTTTTTCTCGTCTGGCTTTTAGAAATCTTGGAAGAGTCTCTTACTCAATTTATGCTTTCCTTGAGAATTTCTTTCTCTATTTAATTTGCTGCTCTCTTTCATCAAGTACATAGCAGTACCAGGTTTTTCTATAAAGTTAGAAGAGAAAGCTTACTTGAGATTAAAGGATGATTTTGAAGTTCCTACAGCCAGATATCACTTATTTTAATACCTTGCTTCTCTTTTTCTTCAGGAGAGATGCTGTATCGTTTCTTGTTGAGCTTCTTAAATTACTTCATTTAAGTACTCAGGTTTCAGAGTTGCAAGAACACCAAAGAAGAAGTTTCTCTGCAACTTATTAGAGAGCTGTAGCTTTGATGGAAGGTAGAGAGCAACATCTGGATCACTCATAGCATCATCAAATAGGTTTGTCACTGATATTTCAGGGTAGTTAGGTATCTCTATCATCCTAATTTCATTAGACTTAAAAGCTTTTTTCTCTTCACTCAGTAAGGCTTTTAAGAATGATATTTTTGTTCCCTCCTGTGTTGGCAAGAACAATCCAACTATAGTTAATAAGTTAGTCATAAGTAATAACTTACCTTGTTATACCAAGTATCTGTAAAGATCTTCTTTACTTCTGAATTTTCCTATTAAATCTTGAGATTAAATTCTCTTCATTGATCATTCATAGACTCCATCTTGCTTCCTCTTTCTAGAAATGTTAATGAAATTTAAAATTATGGATATCCATTCTAAGTTTATTAAAATCTTACTTCTTAATAGGGAGGACCTACTGGATGTCAACCTGGAAAAGATATGCGGAGAAGCATTGAAAAACTTGCTCAAAGTTTCACAGATTGATTTTCCTTTTTATCAATTAATCTCCATTAAATTGCTCCTTATAATGTTTAATAATTTTAGGAGGTCCTCCAAATTAAGTTAAAACTTTATTAGGAGTTAAATTTTAAGGTTAAAACTTAATTAGGACCATATTTAATTTAAAAATGTTTAATAACTTTACCTCCAAATTAAGTTCAAACTTGATTTGGAGGACCTCCTAGAGAAACAAAACTCCATTAGGAATATTTTTATTTCCTAAAATGTATAAAATTTTCATTAAATATGTCAACTTACAGTCTTTTATATTTAGTTCATTTTCTTACCTCTCAGCAAAGAAACTACCAGAGTGTCATTTACTCTACTATAATAGTTTATCTCGGTAGATTTTATCTTTATTATAATAAAATATAGCAAACTAAAATGAGCGCTGACCTTTTGAGAAGAGCGGCATTACTTGGATCAAGTCTATAAAAGTTATCATTCCAGCAACCAAGAAAAAGTAGATACCAGAGACGCTTGTACTCAGTGGGATCCTACTTATGACTACTTTGACCAGTCTAGCTTTGAGATTTAAATATAAGTTAAGTAGGAGGATATCAAAGAAGCTGTACAAATTTGAGGAGGAGGTTAAACAATCCTCTATAGAGCATTAATAAATACCAGCCAAAGTTGACTATTAATACAAAGAATGCAATAAAGTTTTCTCTTACAAGCAACTTATAAGAGACACTTGAGAGATATACACAACGATATGCCAAGGTTATATCTCAAGCATTAAAAGAAAGATGGAAGTATGTCTGTGAGTTCTGTGAGAAGCCATATTCTCATACTAGAGACCTCAAAGTGCACTTAAAGAATAAGCACAATTAAAGTTTTGTCTTTATTCATGAACCTAAAGGGAATAGATTCCTCTAAAAGAGAAGATCAAGAAATCCAGTGGAGTCTCTTAGAGTTAAAGTTAGAAGTAAGTTAAAATGAAGAAAGCAGTCAAGAACTTTCCAGTCTCTGAGATCAATAAAATCATGGTTAAAATAGAGGCAATTAAGAATTCCCATATTAAAAATTATTGACTTAGATTCTTGCCTAGAAAGCTACCCACTCTTGAAGATAAAATAGAGAAGAGAGTCATTACTGATGACTAATATGCTTAGAAGATATATCCATTCAATTACTTCCTTGCTGATGACAAGTTTAAATGGAATTTGCTAATGAGTATTATGCTCTTTAAAAAGCAAAGTTCAATGAGTGCAGGCATATCATCTAGCTTGATGCTATTTTACTTGGTAAAGATCATGTAGCCTTCAGCTTCCTTTACTTGAAATGACTTACAGAGAATTCTTATCTGACAATAGATGTCAGAGATAAATTAGCTAGATAGTATACCAGATAGTTGAAGGAATTGAAGAGCTTCACAAGCTAGGGTATGTTCATAGAATCTTAAAGCCAGAGAACATCATGATGAACTTTCAGCCTCTTTGAGTTTATATTATTGACTTCAACAGAGCTCAAAGAGTGCAAGCCTCTGCATAAGGAAATGTATACGGCACTCCTGGATATTTCCCAGAGAGAGGATTGGAGAGATGGATACACTAATGGGATATCTGGGCTCTAGAAGTAATAATAATAGAGAGCGACATGCCAAGAAACGACTACTTTAGCTGCAGGGGTGAGAGAGATTCTCAGCAGAGAATCAAACAATATCTCGATAAAAATAAAATTAATCGAGGTCTCAGAGAACTTGCATACTAAACTATTATCAAGCCAAGCTAAGAGAATTAACAAACAATAGAAACAATTAAACTTAGAAAGATAAAATTCAGAGAACTGCCACATGACTCTAAGCTTATGTTTGTGTGAAATATTTTAAAAACTCGCTTGTTATACTCATTTAAAATAATAATATTTAAACATTAATCCCATACATAAACCCTATTAAAACCCTAATAAAGTATGCACTAATAGTCTACTTTTATCAATCAAAAACTCAATTAAACTACTGAATGGGTTTTGGGGTTTTGACTGCAGTAATAATTATCGATTCTCAAGAGTTAGAGATCATTATTAAACTTAGTTTATAACTAATTTCATGCATAATATTTTAAATTATGGCACCAACTTAGAAAAAATAAAAATTCAGGTTGCTACCTGTACCAATTAGGTTTTGAACAATTTTGGAACTTTTCCATTAAATCCTCATTAGTTTAAAAATAGGTACTAGTTAAGTTTTGGTTTATATTAATTCGATACTGATTAAAATTAACCGGTTTTAGTACCAGTACTAATTAAATTTAAACAAATATAGTACTAATTTAATCGAACTAAAATGAAAAAAATTGAGCTCCATCTCTGGAGCATGTTACAGCTTCTACCAGCTTTATCTACGAATCTTTACCAAGTTGACACCTATAAGATGCCCATATTTATATACTATGATTTTATACAGTAGGATCTAGAACTCTATAAATTAAAATTTGAAATTCAATAACAAGAGAAGGAACAAGGTTAGAATATATAAGAATTGCAATGAAGAAGATTGAAGCTTAAGAAATAATTTCAAGATTTAGAAGCAAGGAAGGTCTTAATCGATACGTCCCTCAACATAGTAAGCGTGCAACATAAACAAAATCATATACTATAGTGGAATTATTCCTTTCAATGATGGATGGTACCAAGATTTCATTCTTAAAAAATATATATATGTGATGACAAGAATGCCTTAAAAAACAATGAAATTAAGTTGATTGAAATACCTAACTACCCAGAGATTTCAGTCACAAATCTCTACGAGGATGCAATGAAAGATGAGGAATTGGTTATCTACCTTCCTAGCAAGAAGTAACTCTCAAATAAGTTACCTGAAAGAAACTTCTTCTTTGGTGTTCTTGGTACAATACAAGAGGATTATTTGAGAGAAATTATAGAAGAAGCTCATAAGAAACGCTACTCTATTTCTCCTGAAGATTAAAAGAAGCAAGGCATACTAAAAAGCGAGACCTGGCTTGCGGAGCTTAAGAAACATCCGTACTTCTCTAGTAAGCTTTGACACATAACTTTGTAGGGAAACCTGGAACTGGTATATTCTTAATGAAAGAGCATGCTAAGGTTCATAGAGATAGAAAACACCAAACAGTTCATTAAGGTAGCAAAGACTATATAAAGATGTTTAAAAGCCAGATGATATGAACATAGATGCAGGAGATGGAAGTAGGAGAAGAAACTTAGAGCCTGTCAAGCCTTAAGAAGAAGAATAGAAAGAGAAGCCTATTCCTATAAAGACCCATTTAATATGTGAACTATTTCATTCATTTAAGTCTAAGACTTATTAATAAACATTCATTCGCCTTTTCTTGCCCATATCATAGTATTGTCTTTATTCACTCTCTTTCAGCTACTCTCAAATAAGTCTACTATATCGTTTGGTAAATCATGCATTGCATTAGATGATACAGCAGTAGCTTCTTGTAGTAAATCTTGATTAACTCCAGTAAAATTCAATTCCATTAAATTATGGGCTTTAAGGAACGTTTTATACAGGAGTTATGTTTAACTCTTCATAAGCTTTCTTAGATTCCTTAGTCTTATGAACTGAGAGGTTATCAACAAACAGGATGATCTCTTGGTTACTATACTTCTCTCTGAGATTATATAGGAACTCTATATACTACTCTCGATTAATAGAGCGAGGGTGAATAACATAACTTTCTAAGCCTGAATCTTTGCTTATACCAGCTAAATTGCATGGGTGACTACCTTCACTTTTTAATCATAGACTTCTATATTATCATTCTTCTTATACCAAGACTTACTAATAAAGGTGTTGAAGGTGAATACAGCTTCATCAGCATGTATGAACTTGATTTTATTAGTAATAGCTCTCTGCATTTAATCATATATATAGTTTAAATTATTACTATAAAATGGCACTGTAAAATCAATCACTCTCTTCACTCTGTTGACAGTCTTAAAAGTAATACCATATCTTCTATAAATGTTGGCTTTAGTCTAAGGAGAGATACGCTTGTCAGGAAACCTGCGATGAAACATCACAGCTCGCTAGTCAAGTGGAAATTGTGCCGTCGTCAATATACTTCTAAGAAAACTTTTATTTTCTTGCAGGATGCTATCAAGAATCAGAATTCAAATGGTAAACAGCTAGCAAGCAGTGATACTTCACAGTTGAAGCACTCTTACACAACAGCTTTACAATCGCACAATAATTCAGCACTGGTTTGAGTTAGTCTATGTTAATACTTGTACCATACCTAAGCTTAAGCAATAAGTCTAAATATTTCTCATCATATATAGACCTTAAATTTCACTAATTTCTATATCTCTATTACAAATTGACATAATTTCTCTATTAACCACAATAAGACTCCAACTATACCCTGAAAATCAAAGCAGTTGCAAACCTCTTTAAGAGGTTTTGGGGTTTTGAATGTCGTGGTCGTGAGAGGGCACTGCCTTTCTGAAGTGGTCTGCGTCTCTTGACTTTTTTCTCTAGCCATCCCTTGAGTGGTCTTTCTATGCTGGCTTGTGGTACACTTCAAACATTAAACCATTTAAGATCTTATATCATAGCATTAAATCTATTTATCTGGGATAAATTTGCTTATTTATATGAATAACCCTATAATTATTTCTTGGTTTTGACTGGCTTGTGTCCTGAGTCTGGCTGCACATTTGAATTGAATCTTTGTATGTCAGTGACTCCATTGGACGCATCGTTGTAGTACTTGGGAACTTGACTGTTGTGATGAGATTCTTTTAGTTTCTTGTCGATTGTATAATTTAAATATGCTTATTTAACTTTTTTTAAAAATCTCATACAGGTCTATCTGATATAATTTGATGAAGGAAATCACATTGAAATTAACATTTATTTTGTTTTCAGAAATATTTTTTAAAAAAAACTAAGTTTAATAGATGTTATATTTAGGTATTCATTTTTAAATTAAAATTGTATTGAGACATAACAACATTTTTCTAAGTAGAAATTTGAAGAGATATCGCAATAAGTCTAAAAATAATGAATTATTTCATTTATTCTATATAATAGCATAAAGTAAACATAATTATAGAGTAATTAATTTTTGGTTTTATTCCCAAGTTTAAATATATCATTTCATCTATAATTTAACTTATGATTTACTTAAGTATAAATTATAGAGTTTAGTCTAATTAATTAATTAGATTTCATTTATTATACCAGAGCTATCGACCTTGAGAATTTAGTTGTTTCCTTTAACAGCTCCGAGTAAAAGGGCTGATGCTAATGATAAGTAGTTCTTCATAAATATTATTACCAAAAAAGATTCAATAATCATTAAAATTTATATATTTTATGATATACTTTCTTCATATGTTTTGTAAATGAATAGAGTTTTTTAATATTATTATAATAAATATCCAAAGCAGGATTAAATATCAATATTAACATTGATAAAATGCATTTCATGCTAAAATTCTACAATAAATTTAATTAGAATATAAAATATATTTTGCCAAATATTAATCTAGCACTCAATTTAAATAAATATATCGATAATAAGTAATTTAAGTTTTAATTCTCTAATTCTTATTATAATATTATATAACATAATCAAATTTTTTTTCATAATAAAATTATGAACTATCTTTTAAATGATTATCAAAAATTGATTATTAATTTTTCTTTTTATTAAATCTTCTAATTTTTACAATAAAAAAGATTGGATAAAATTAACGTAATCAACCACAATATAATATTAACTGTTAAAGATACTTTCCTTACAAAAATTATTATAAATATAGAATACATATTCTTTCTAATAATAATTTCTAAATTCAAATTTATTATATGAATTAAAATATAAAAGAATTTAAGTATATTTTACTAAGGAATTATTAAATGAAGTTCTAATTAAGTTGATTACATATTACAAAACTAATCTGAATTTTAATAAAAACCTAAATGATAAGAAAATTTTATGTTTTCATTAAGTTTAATGATGGCGGTGATGATGACTGCTATCATCACTAGTATGGTGGTGATGGGACTTTCTTCTTTTTTCTATTATGGTAGCATTCTAAGCATCTTTTTATTTGGTTTCGATGTTCTTGTGCACCTTTTAAGCTTTAGTTTTGTTGTTTTTAATAGCATTCATGATTTAGTTTTCAATCTTTTGAATTTTCTTTTGTTAATCATGTTTATCTTTGGAGAAATACCTCTTCTTAATAATTACCTTTTTTTTATGAGTTTTAGGTACTTTTTCATTTGAGTATCTAGGAGCTTTTGCATCTTCTGCAAATTAATAGGAAGACTTTGCTTCAAAAGATTTCACATTCACTACTCAATATAAAATTAATCTAATTATTATAATTTAAAAAGAATTAATATTAGTGGTGTAAAAAGAATTGATATATGTATTTTGATGTAGGATTATAAAACTGAAATATTAATACTCCATATCCATCATCAACTGTGTAAGTATATCTTCCACCATTTTCAACCCACACATGATGGTGCCCATCACATTCAATTTTTAAATAATTTATTCAAGGGCATATTAAAAATTATTCTTTAAACATATAAGGAAATTTAAACTTAAAAATATATAAAAAATAGCGATAAATTTATTCTCATATATCAGTAATATACTATTTCTTAATAAACATGTTATAATGCGGGTGCTATTTAAATTTTATTTTTATCGCTTCTTCTTTTTTATCTTAAAATATCTTTTTTTTGTAAAATAAATTAAAATTATTTTCAATTATATTTGTATAGAATATTAAAATTTTTTTTAGTATCGATCATAAATCTTTGAAATAAAAATGTAGTATGAAATTTAAAATCAACGTATAATAATTTTAAATTACTAAATTAAAATGGGTCAATATTCTCAAACATTCCAAATTACCTCTCTAAATTTAACACATATTTTACCATTTAAACTATAAGTAAGTAAATATTTTCTTCTTTTGAAACTTAAACAGAAGTTAATAGAGCACTAACGAATAAGAAATAGATTAGCTTATTAAATTTAAGTTTTAATAACGGATTTTCAATTTAGCATGAGAAAGCTGCTGATACAGTTTTATTTGAATTTTTACTGATAAATATTAAAATTCATGACTTTACTATAAGAAATAAATAAAAATGCAAAACCATGTCTCTTCATAGAATCAGAAATGATTTGTAAATACATAAAATAATTAAAATATTTAAGTGCATAATTGGATAAATTATTTTATAAGACTATGAGCATTTATTTTTAGCTCTTTTTTTATTTCATTTTTTTTACTTAAGTAATAATTATGTTTGTGAATAATAAATATATGCCTTTTTTTAATTTATGTTTAAATAAATTCCTGATCTTTTATATTTTATCAATATTAAAAGTTGCTTATAGTAAAGATATTTTTTTTCATAATAACATATATTTAATATAATTGAAATACTTACAATTGATAGAGAAATAATTTAATTAAAATTTTTAAATAATCTAATTAAAAATAATGAATAAGGAATTTATTTCAGAGGAAATTTCTCAAAAATATCATCAATTTTCTTATTTAAGAATTAAAATGGTATGATATTGAAATTTTTATTTCTCTATAATATAAATAAATATATTTACAGATTTCTTGTCTTTTTAAATGATTGCTTGAGTTGAATCCAAGTCATATCACTTCCTGAATCATCATCATCAGGGGATGTCCATTGTTAGTGATCAGTCTCAACATTTGTAAGTTGTGAATGGTCAGATGTTCCATCTTTTTCATTTTCATTTCCCCAGTCCCAGCTTGAGCCCATCCACCAGCACATGCTCCATTTCCCTTCGTAATGACAATACCGGCATTCAGCAAGTTATGGATTTACAATATATTACTATCTTGACACCTTAGGAAATTAGGTATTTACTTCTTTTTTGTTTCGGGTAGAAGGGAATCTCACTTAAGCTCTGCTTCTCTCTATGTCAAGTGGTTTGTGGTTGACTGGAGAGAATGAGGCAGTCCTGACAATGTCATGGTCATGGGAGGGCACTGCCTTTCTGAAGTGGGTTGCGTCTCTTGACTACTTTCTCCCCTCATCCCTTGATTAGTCTCTCTATGTTGGCTTGTGGTACACTTTAAACTTAATATTTTATATAAAGAGATAGTATATTTTAGAAGAATTAACAAATAGTCAAGATTTGTTGGAGTTTTTTATTTTTAAGTCATTCTCAATCAAGGCAATAAAATGTGATCCTTTTTATGTATTTCACAAAGGATATTAAGTTTTATAATAAATATGGTATTTTAATGAGATATATATTGCCCTTCATTTTCTTCAAACATCAAGATATATAAGAAGATATCCTCTATCAATCACTTAATTTACGACTAGTGGTGGCACATTAGCTAAG
>ARYC01011807.1:0-10245 GCA_000711775.1 Oxytricha trifallax | reverse complement strand
GCAATAAAAAATAATTTTGAATTTATCTAGAATGTCAAATTTGCGTTATAACAAAAAAGTTTTATCATAAAATTAAATTTTTATCACAAAATATTTTCTATATAAAAAGTAACTTTTTTATATAAAATAAATAAAAAATTATTTATTTAACAATTTAACGTATTGAATAAGCCTTTGCCTAAGGCCAAGATGAAATTTTACAAAAGTGAATTATATATGACAACACGATAACCTTTTACTAAACAAAAATCTTCTTAAAGACCTTTGAGAAATATCTTGCTTTTGAATAAATAATAATAACAGATGAATGGAGAGGATACAGTATTGCCCAAATAGATAAAACAAATTTAGACACATTGAAGCAATTTGAATTTAAAAGGAGATCATGCAAGATCATATAAAGAGGAATTGAAATTTTATTAGAGAGAAATATTCAGGGCCAGTGATACCAACTAATGCAGAAAAAAACGTTATAGGAAGTCAATGTACGAATAAAATGCCAAAATCATCTTTATCTAAGATGATATTTTATGATAAAATCTTTTTGTTAAAATGCAATATTGACGCTCTAGAAATATTAAAAATTATTTTATATTTCCAAATTAAGTTTTTTCGACCCTATATTGATCTTTATCATGATTATAAACATAAAAAAATAGTCTTGGTTCAGATACTGTAGCATAGGTTCAGATATCCCTCTATAATTCTATTATGGAATCTGACTTCAATACCCATTTTTTAAAAAAAAAATATTAAAAATTAGATGAATTATAGGTAAATTAAAATAAAGAATAATTTATTTTTAAAGAATAGCTCTCAACTATTTTAAGGAATAAAAAAACTATAATAAAGAACTTAAACATTATACATTAATTTTTAAAATTTACTATTTTATAACTTGATTCATTACTTCATAGTATACAGACCAACTAATTTAAACTATATTCGAATAAATGGAAGCAGCTCTTTATTATCATTTTCTGGAGGCTCTGTTTCTAATAATATTATTTAATCTCAACCCGACAGAATAGATTCAAACATTTTAAGATCTGTAATTACTACTCTAAATTAAGAACTTTAATTATAGACATTCAATTTTTCAAGTGGCATTGCATCTAATAAAAAACTATCATATTATGCATACAATTTGATATATGCCGCTTAATTTACTGGAAGTACAGATTCTGATAAGTTATGTGAACTTTTTAATTATTAATATAAGCCATTTAATATAATTTATTTAAAAGAAAGTTATATATTGGAGGATCTAAAATTAAAGAATTTGTCTATTCTTCAATCAATTAATGGAATACTTTTACTAATTATTAAGGATTTATATAAGTTCAAAGAGCGAATGGGGATAAAGATACAAATAATGATTGCACTGCTGATCTTACTTCAAATAATACAGTGTCAAATATTTAGTTTACAAATATAACAAATGCAACTTCGGAGAATGTTTACCCCTATATTAGCGCTAATTTTTATGCTGAAAATGATTCACAGCTTGCTATAGAATTAATTGCTTCTTTTGAATCATTGATACGTTTTTATTTTTTTATATACTATTAAAATAAAGCTATATTATGAATAAAATTTATTAATAATTGAATTTAAATTATAAGCGGTTTCTTTTAAATTAAGCATAATAAATTTATTAATTTATTATAAAATATTTCATTGGATATATTAGATAATTTGAGATTTATAACTTCTTAACTTGCTTGTCATCCTGATACAGCAATAACTTCCCCAAATCTCTCCAGTTTCAAAGTAGGTTACTATGATTCAACTAATTAAACAAAGACATTCACTTTTGCTGATATTTATTTAGATTCTTAACTGTGTGATGACACTTTGCAAGACTTTGGTATCAAATAAAATATACTGATTCTTTATAAATGAATTATATAAATAAAAAAAATATAATATAATAGAAATAGTAACAGTAAAGTTAACTTAATTATCATAAAATGTTAGAGGTAAATATTTAATTGATTTTTAGAATTAAATAAGAATAACTAATAAACATAATTACTTTTAATTTATCATATAATATTTAAATTAGCAAATAAAAGAGAGTTTAATAATTTAAAAATATTAAATTTTTAAAGTAATCAAAATAGAAATAAAACTATATATTTGATATCATTTAAATTATATATTCTAATGTATATTCATAAAAGTTATGAAAAAAACCTAGGTAAAATTTACAAATTTAGTTTCTGAAAATATTTTTTTATTATTTAATCACTTTTGATTTTAAATTAAATAAACTATAAGCATTAGGTAAATACTTAAATGACAAGCCTGTAATAATAGAGGTTTCAAAACTCTGATAAAATAAGACATTATGCTGTAAAAATTAAAATAAATCTCGTTACGTTATACAAAAACAGAACACTTTATTCAAGAGAGAGATCACTATAAATCTCCTTATAAGACACTTGTTAATCTGATAATATTTTTTTTTAACGGTTAATGAATCTCTCTTTAAATGGGAGGAATTAAATTCTGTGCTTGTCATTAAATTCCGCTAATGAAATACTAAACATAATTCTTTCCCTTAAAATTATCCTGTGGAACAATGTAATCTGAAATCCTGTGACCTAATTCATGTCTTTACTGCTTCATTGCATTAAGATTTTCTTAGTGATTGCATGGAGTTTATGTAAAATTTCTTCTCAAGAAAGATTTACTGTTTGGCTGGCTAATAAGGGAGTACTCTCGGGGATACTCTACTGAATTTTCTTATGCAAGTTATTGACTTCTCTTCTTTTAGTAAAACTAAATATTAGGTTAAAATAAAATTATCATTATTTAGTTTAAATTATGAATTCAAATAGGCGAGTTAACTATAAATAATTACTCTTACAAAAGTTAATTCAACAAAACTTTTATTATAATTTATATTAAATCTGTATATATTGTTTTAATATAATTGATTTTTAAATAATATATTAAATTTACTTGGAATCAAAGGGGCAACACATGCACCAATAAATTATTTCATATTTCTACGTCCCTTACAACATTGTAAGTGCGTGAGTAATGACATTTCAGGGTCAAATATCTATGGACAACTCCATGGGGTCTAAATGATAAAGATTATAGATAAAAAAAATCATATTAATATGTACTTTTAAATAACAATTTTATTTAAGTAATGTGGTATACCTAAGTGTTAAAAATAAATTTATACCAGTCACCTATATAAATACAAGGAGGTATGCTAAACTCTAATACCTCCTTGTATTTATATAGGTGACTGGTATAAATTTATTTTTAACACTTAGGTATACCACATTACTTAAATAAAATTGTTATTTAAAAGTACATATTAATATGATTTTTTTTATCTATAATCTTTATCATTTAGACCCCATGGAGTTGTCCATAGATATTTGACCCTGAAATGTCATTACTCACGCACTTACAATGTTGTAAGGGACGTAGAAATATGAAATAATTTATTGGTGCATTGTGTGCTTCCTCTCAAAAATTATTATATTGTAACAATACATTTGAATTTTTATGTTGATTTTAATTAAGTATATAATTATTTAAATTACTTTTAGTTCCAAATTAAACAGAAACATTTACTATTAGTGGGTACTATTTTTTTCGCCATCCTTAAAAGAAATAAATAAATTTCAAATTTTGCCTAAAATAAACATAATAAAAATTTATATATTATTAACAATTTATCTCTATTCTAGGAAGCCGTATAAATTAGTACATCTAACATTAAAACTCCACTATTCAGATACAAGTAATTTTATTTATTTTTATTATTTAGTGTTAAACTTATTTTCCAAATCTCGAATTAAATGGTACCATAATATCAGGTAAAGTTATTAATAAGAATAAAATCTCGTCAGTTTCTTTTTAACACCGATTCTGCAGTATAAATTTAAGTTAATTTTAAGTTTTATAAAGAGAAGAATGGAAATATTTATGATTAGATATATAGTGATATCTCATAATAAATTGTAATATTGTATAGTTTCAATTATTAATTAGTTAATATTGCAATTTAAATTTTAGTATCGTGGAAAATATAGTTTGTAAATCCTACACAGCGCTATTTTAAACATTTAAGATTCAACCTCAGGTTTAAATAGAGGTGTAGAAGTTACAGCTAGTACCTTAAATATTGGTTAGTACAACTATATATACAAAGCAAAGTTAATGCCCATTAATATAATCGTTGAAATTCCTTTTACTCTCAATGTTACATAAGGTCCAAAAGATCCATGTCTTTTGCCTAAAGATAATAAATATTAATTTCTTAATTTTAATTATAAGATATCACTGATATTGTGAATAATGATACCCTTTAGATCAATTATACTCTCGGATAACAACTAAATTTTGCACTACTCGATTGGTATTATCTTGGTGGATCTAATGTGACATGCCAATATAATTATACATATAAATATTTTTATATTATCTAATAATACTACACATCTTTAAGCGCACTTCCTAATGCATTGACAGGCTATGCAAGTTACGATTCAGTTGCCTAAATATTTTAACTCTAAGCTACTGCATTTAGTTTGACAACTTCTTCTCCAATTTCTTTGACTTTACGTATTTATAATGTTGATAATACGACTCTAACAACTCTTCCCTTCACAATTAGCATCACGGGTTGTGATTTATCACTGATCGATGTATAAATGTTTAGTAATCAATAATACGTTATTGGAAAAAACACGCTAAACATAGAAATTATTCCTTGGCTAAAAAATTGCGACCTCATTGAATATACGATATCAGTTATAAGAAATGATGGTTAGAGTTTTTCAGATTTTATTTCAATTTCTAATGATCAGACAGCAGTTCAAATATTGTCAAGTTAGCCACAGGATTAAGGTTAATATAGAATTACATTACTGGCCACATTATAAAATTTTCAACCATTTTTATCTTCCTTTCAACCTTGATGTAAAGCTTCAATGTACTTTAACTCCAACTAGCATTTATAAATATAATATTTATTATTCAAGAATATTTTAGTGTTATAAACTCCTTAAAGATATAAAATTGGTAAAATCCCATTAGTATTAAATACCGAATATTGATTGATAAGAACAATAAAATTTAATTAATTATATTATTCGCGTAAATTAATTAATTTTTTTTCGATTATTTGTCTCACTAAAATAAACTAATAAAAGTGAGTAATTTTTTAAAAACCCAACTAAATTATAATTAAAATATAATTTGTTCTTATCTCCCAATTATCATTCTTAAAATGCTATTGTGGTTTTAAATCTAAGAATATTATGTTCTTGCCATTTTAATCAGAATACTGTCAAGATCCAATTACTTATGAATCTTTGCTAGTAGGAGGATATGCTTTGCCAGATTTTATTACTTTTGGAGAGGGCAGATTTTCAATTGAAACAAGCAATACGTTCATTGAGAAATCTTACGATATATAATTAATTGGAAGAATCTAATCAGAAAACATAGAAGAAGTTGTAAAGTTTAAAATTAACATTTAGTTCCCATAAGTACAGAGAGTTAACAACATAACTAATTTATTTGATATATTTTACTTATTTTTTAATAAGTCTGGAAATTCTAATGCTACAAAAACTCCTGTAATTTCAAGTGACTTTTATACCCTAAGTGCCAAAGTTACTTCAATTTCTTAAACTGGAATAGTCTCTATTTCATTCAATCCTGAATTTAAACTTCTGAGCGATGATCCCGAGGAAAATAAGAAACATTTTAGTTTTGATATATCTAAGCCAGACTCTGATGAAAAAATGAATAAAAATCAATTCAGTTTTAATATTTTAGAGATAAGTAAACCACTCATTATAAAATTGACAAGTAATTAATTTTTTTAGTGTTAAAGAAAGAAAATTGGTTAAATAATCATTTAAAATCAGAAAGGGTAGCAACTATATAATTAATGTAGATATCTGTCAAAATTTTATAATTTAGAGCTCATTTTATTGTGAATTAAATATTATTACCATGAGCTTAAATTTGACTTTAATTTAATGACTTGATTGAATAAAATTACTTATAAATAAAATGAAATAACTCGCCCATCATTATGAAGTAAATTAACTTGCCGAATATCAATTTGATACACTTTTTTAATACTGAATTTATTCATCTTACTGATGTGATGGATATAAAATTAATTAAATTACCATAAATATATATGTATATTACTAAAATCTTAAATATTTTCATAGGGGTTTACGTCAAAGATGTCAGTGGAGCTTGAATTTAAAGATCCTTCGACTATATCTATGAAGGTAATCTACTATGTGTTTATCTATTTTAGGGATATAACTATGCAGTCTTAAACGTTTTATAAGTAAAGTAGGAAAAATAGAATGATGCCCCATAAATTATAACAAAAGCTAGCTCAAACTCTCTCAGAATTCCTAGATAAATGAGGAAAGATGGTAATTATCATATAGTTTCTAACTCAAATTTAGGTTTAGGAATGCTTTTTATTAACAATAAAACTCAAAACTAATTCATTTTTTTCATAATCTTTATAAGTTATAGCAATTTTTTAGTAATGGTTTTTACTTTTAATACATGTTTATTAATGCAACCAAAAGATAGAATATGAAATTTCTAAGCCAGTTTTTAACATCGATATATTCAAGTCTCTTGGTATATTTTAATTTTTTGAATGCAAATAAAGATCATAAGAACCATAATTTATTTAAAATAATTTCTTTTTACAATTTAAATTTCTTTTTATTAGTTTATTAATTACTAGTATATTTTTTAATTAATATTGTCGACATTCTTATTTATAATACCCTCAAATTTAATTAAAATTGACTGAATGAGATTTAATTGTACCGATAAAAATAAAGTCAAGCTAATTTTTAATACCATTACCAATGAGCAAAAAATCGCCAATTTTAGCATTCATTAAGTATTATAGGGAATTTCTATTTTTAATTAGACAGTAGCAAATTTTGCAGACGAATCTCTTTGTCTCTTTTTCATTTCTTAATACCATTTCATCATGAAGAGGACTAACTCCTTCATTGATTGTGATATAAAAATTATAGTCCAGAACAATTTTTAAGAAAATTTGTATGTAAATTTAAAAAATGCACATAAAATAAATATAATATATGAAACTTAGAAATAAAATCTCCTCCCCTGCTATTATTAAGCGTGATTAATTAAAATGGAAGACTGTTAAAGAATTAATCAAATAGAATTTATGCTCATATCAATATTCATCATTTTATGATCTAACAGTCACTTATTTTAACTAAGTTAAGTACATGCTTATTTCGCTTAGTAAAAATAAGTGACTGTTTGATCTTAACTAATGAATATTGATATGAACATAATTCCATTTTATTAATTTTTAACGCCCATTTTAATTAATCACACTTAATAATAAGCTTCTTAAATAAGAGCAATCTATAATTTTAAATGTTCATAATTTTTAATAGTTTTAATGGTGATTTAGCTGGTACTTCACTAAAGATTTTAATTGTGGGAAACCTCTTTTTTAATTTGTTTATGTAAATTAATTGCGGGTAATCAAATATTCTTTTATAGGTCAACATCACTTCAGTATTTATGGGGAATGATCAACCAAATCTAGATTATCACTCACCTCCCAATAAACGCAGTTGAAATACCAGCTAATACCAAATTATTCTTTAACATTATTATTGATATATCTAACTTCAATATTATTCCATCTGAAGATATGCTTAATGGAATGATGACTGTCAAAGAAACAGACGCTTTTAATGATTATTTCCTGGAAATGGATATCTTTTAAAAACAAATTTTACCCCTTTATTTCTTAACTCTTCAACGTTATTAAAGTAAACTTAAAACAATACTTAAAGTTAAAAATATTTATAGTCATAAGTTTATGCTGCTAATATAGAACTTGCAGAGTATATTCTTTTATTTAATTATTTACTGTGCTTTGGCTGTTATTTTGCTGGTTTTTAAATTTCTTTCCTTGAAATGCTCACCGTAAGATCATATTTTGTTTTTAGTTATTTAGAATGAGAAAGTTTTATAGTTTTTTTGCTTCTAGGACTCTATAATATTTTTTTTGTTTACTTTATTTGAAATTTTTGGGAGTTATCTTTCTTATTACACTTGAATTATTTTAATTTTTATAAGTGTTTGATTTATTTAGTATTAATTATTACTAATGTATGTTGAGCGACGAGGAACACAAAACTACGACTTTGTCATCTTTAATGCAAATGATGGAAGCAAAAATTTGGAAAAATTCTAAAAACACATATTGAGCTACTACTCATTCAGTCGTTGGAAGAATAAATGTTGCATGCACAACTTCTGGAGCATTGTAATCAGGAGTACCAAAAATTATTAGGGTAGGTAAATACTTCTAAAAGTCCTGATGCCATCTTTTATAATTTATGGTCCCTATTTATTATACATATATTAGTAATAATTAATTCTGATTATTATATATTAGAGATCTCTTATTAAATTTTGATCTCTTTTTTTAATTTCCCTTGCCTTAAGCGATTCACTTCCACTACCACTATTTGATTTATTATATATCCTAGTTTATTTCATATCTATCAAGATTTATTAAATATCTCTATACCTTACTTAATTTTTAAGATAATATTATAAGTATGCATTTATAATCCCTATAATTAACTTTATTAAATTACTTAATATATATTATTCAAAATTATTTTCTAAATTATGACCTTAAAAATAATTTTGCTTTCACTAATGCTCCAAAATTATTAATGATATACAACTTTTTCCTAAGATTTATTTTAGAGTGCTATATCGAACTTTTGTTATGTTCTCTAATAAACCTGACCTAAGTAAGACTAATATTAAGTTAACTCAATCAATTTAGCTTGACATTGAAGATAAGTCCTAAACTATTAGTTCCATAACATCGATTCTAGTACTTTTTATTACAATAGCATCATTAGTTTTCGCTATATTTTTCCTTTTCAAAAATTCTGGGGTCTAGTCGGTGCAAAATATTTTTCAAAATGCTGGTTGAGACAGTTTTTTTTAACAAAAAACGTTGAAAATAAAAAAATGTGCATGGTCAATTTTTACCCTTTTAATACATTTAATCATCTTACCCTCCATAAAATATTTCATTATTTATTAAAATTTACTTGTTATCTTTTGAATCAAACTTCTTCTTAACTTCTTGATCATCTGAAACTAATATATTAATTTAAATTTATATTTTTTCTATGGGACAATATTTGATATAAGTAAAATAATAAAATATTTTCTCATTATATAATCAAATTTTTCAATTAAAAACAAGATTAGCATTTAAGAACATTAATTTCAGGCATCATTTAAATTGCTTATAATTAATGTTCTTAAATGCTAATCTTGTTTTTAATTGAAAAATTTGATTATATAATGAGAAAATATTTTATTATTTTACTTATATCAAATATTGTCCCATAGAAAAAATATAAATTTAAATTAATATATTAGTTTCAGATGATCAAGAAGTTAAGAAGAAGTTTGATTCAAAAGATAACAAGTAAATTTTAATAAATAATGAAATATTTTATGGAGGGTAAGATGATTAAATGTATTAAAAGGGTAAAAATTGACCATGCACATTTTTTTATTTTCAACGTTTTTTGTTAAAAATAATTTTGCATCAACTTAGACCCCTTAATTCAACCAGAACTAAAAGAGTAATAGTAAAAATATGGAAGCTTATATGAAGGCGTCAAACTTTACAAGAATTTAAAATTGCCTTTACTTTAAAACATCATATTCATATTGAGAAGAATCACACTTTGCACATTTCAGATTGTAACAAATTAAGGATACATTTAGATAATCTCAAATTCTTTTTTGTCCATGCTTGTAATAATGTATCTAATTCATGTCAGGCCATTCAAGTAATAATTTACAAATAAGCTCGAAATATTCAATGAAATATGCATTATGCTCATAAACTATCACATGTTATATTTATTAGAACCTAATGGATATTCTGATTCTGACATTTTGTATAGCTTTAAATATATTAATGCTACTATAAAATTTAGTTAGTAAAAATGAAATATAATATTGTAGGAATACATTCGATTTGGGAAAATAAATTTGATAATTTATTAATTATAATATCAATATCGTGGCAGTTAACTTTCTGTAAACCTAGACAATATGGTTCTTGTTCGATAGGGAGTTCAAAATTAGCTGGACTTTACTATTGGCGGTACCCCTCTATCG
>ARYC01011806.1:0-15809 GCA_000711775.1 Oxytricha trifallax | reverse complement strand
TTTTAATATTATTTTTGTTTTTGAAATCAATTATTAATTATGCGAATAAGATTTTACAATCAGGATAAAAAAAGAGACTGGATAATTAAACAGGCAAATGTGGAGGAGTTTACATGATTGTATTTTTCTTCATTTGCTTGCAAATTATGTGTATGTAGATGGATCATGGATCAAATATAAATGCACGCAATAAAATTTATTCAATATTCTACATATTGAATTTAAGGAGATTAACCAATTGCCCTGAATTATTTTAAATAGAGAAATATTAACATGAGAAGTTAGGATAATAAAATGAGCACAGACACTCATTGGGCTTGATAAAAATTAAAATTGTGCTATTGAATTAATTACAAATAGATTCAATTTTTATATTTATTAGCATAGATTTAATAAATGGATAAAGATGGCGCAGGGTATACTTCCTAAAAATTAGCTGGAAAAAGTAAAGACTTTATCAAGACAACTAGATTCATAAAAAGTTTTTAAATTAAGGGAGAAAATAAATTAATATATGATAAGAAAAGGAACTGCCTTAAAGATCTAACTAAAATATTAAGATTGAAAAACTTAGGTGATAAATTATTTAAATCCTTAATGTTCATAGAAATTGTGGTTACTTAATGTTAAGTGTACCATTAAAGAATCAAAGAAAAATTTTAAAAATTGGACTACAGCAATAAGATTTATTACAATTACTATTGTAGGAATACATTCGATTTGGGAAAAATAATAAATTAATTAATTATATTTTAATTTGTGCGGTTAACTTTCTGGAAACCTAGACAATATGGTACTTGTTCGATAGAGAATTCAAAATTAGCTGGACTTTACTATTAGCGGTACCCCTCTATCGCATTCCTGAAGCGAGATAACTCGACTTTAATTTTGGGTGATTTGTTTAGTTGATTTTAATGCCAAAATTAAAGTCGAGTTATCTCGCTTCAGCAATGCGATAGAGGGGTACCGCTAATAGTAAAGTCCAGCTGATTTTGAATTCTCTATCGAACAAGTACCATATTGTTCAGGTTTCCAGAGAGTTAACTGCCAATAATTTTCTTTTATATTTATTTGATTTTAATTATTTTTCCCAAATCGGATGTATTCCTACAATATTTATAAAAAGCCATAACAGATAGATTTCTAGTTGAAAGAGGAAATTAAGATAAAGCTAAAACATCTTCACCTCTCCATTTTTAAATCTATTTAAATATTTAAATTTAAATACTAAATTTAAATTTTAAGATAATCATTATAGATCATTGTATTAATCATCAACCTTCAACCTTTTTAATATGATTAAATATTATATATATATACTCTTTAATTCCAAAAAGAATTTTAATTAATCTGATTTGATTTAGAATAATGTTCTATAATGACTATTTAACTATTTTATGTCCATTAATTATGATTAATGCTTCAATAAAAAGCACTCTCAAAATCCATATGGTTTTGTATATAGTTCCTTAAGGATCTTAAAACTATATAAGGAAATAATTCAAAAACGCTTAAAACTTATCTGTATAAGTAATATGTCTTTTAATTTATATTAAAATAATACTTAACTTGAGCAATTGTATGAAAATTGTTTATTTAACATTAACTTTAAGTACTGTTGATAATATAGGTAAATCACTAATAAAAGTGTGTTTGACATGTATAATTATAATTGTGAAAATTCTTAAGCTTACGCTATTCATTTTCCTAAGTTATTTAATTCTATTATTCCTTCAATATTATAGATATTGCTGATTTATAGAAAGTAAATGGTAATTGAAATTAATGATTAAAATACAAAACCTATAGATATTGACTCTGGTGGAGTTTGTTCACTCATAAAAAATTTAAGTTACAAAAAAACATATCTGAAAATTTTATTTTACAGAGGACAAGAGCAGTGATGACGGAGAACTGATGAATAGCAGAGAAGCTCAAAGTTAAGAAAAGGGAAGACTGACTCATGGAGATGGTGACATTAACTATGGCAATTTGAAAGATGAACTGTTTTTTTGAGATTTCCATTTTAAATTATCACAATAAGTGTTTTTGGAGCTTTTATTTTAATAGACCCTGGTTACATTATCAATTTATTTTAAATAATTCATAGTAATATCTTTAAATTATATTTTGCAGAGGACAAGAGCAGTATATTACAATTGAATGATCCAATCTAATTCTACGGCGATTGCGAGATTATACGAGCCTCCCTTTCAAGGTATTGTGCAATTTTTTAACAAATATGTAGAAAGATTTGATCACCACTGCCGTTAGTTAAACAATTGTACAAGAACGGGCAATTATAATGAATTCCTCAAATTCTTGATTAGTTCACTTGTGTTTTTTTGGGAGGGGAAGTTTCCTGCACTGGTTTATGATAATAAGATTTTTTAGGAATGTTTTCTGAACTAATATATTTAAATATTTTTTATTAAATTAATTTTTATAACAACATCAACCAACCTACGAACTAATTTTATTGTTAGAATTATAAGTAACTTAATTTTAATTTGTCAATATCTCTATTTGCATGATTCTAAGCACCTTCTAAGCACTATCTCCTTTATACTGAATACCAGTCATCTAAGAACTCGTTGGCATATAAGTCTGTAATTTGTCCCCTATATTTATTTCTTTAGAATTTGAGATTATTCTACTTGTTCTAAATTCTATTATTTATTATCTAAACTCAAGGTACTAATCTTCTTATCATTTCTTAATATCCTCTTAATATTTATTGGGTCATGAAAATAAACAATTTTGGAATTTATGTAAAATTTGTTAAATTTTACATATAAAAATAAAAAGTGCAGGAAACTTCTCCCCCTTCGTGTTTTTATTTAACTCATTTTCTCTGACGAATTTAATATAAGTTTGTACATTGACAATGAGTTAGTCTCTAAGCATGAAATTTATCACAAAATATAAGAAATTTGTGGGGGAACTAATTTCTTGTAACATGCATAGTTATTTTAATTAAATTTAGTTTCTTAAATTTTCTCCTTCGTAAGATTAAAACTAAAACTAATTTCTAATTAGAAAATTCTAGTATTTTTATAAGTAAAGAATTATTTATCCAATAAAACATCCGACGAGCGATTTGGGAAACGCACACATAAGGGAGAAGATTGAGAATAAAAAAGTGATGATTGAATATAATCAAATTTAGACAGTAGTAGTTTTAGTTAATCTCGATCCTCTTAAGTAATGTACTAGTTTTTTATTTATTAGCTAATAGTGTAATCATAAAACTTCCCTTCATAAACAGAATACGCAAAACTTAAATCAAATTAGTTCAACTACTCACTTATCTTAGTAAAAGATACTTCCTTTGTATTAGAAATTTTAGTCAAATGTGCTGCAAGTATAAAATCAATTCACAAGAAAAGCGATTTTCTAAGAGGAACTTCAAATATAAATGTAAAATTATACTGATGAAAAAAGAATTTTTTCGGTAGAAAATACAAATTAATTATGATATTACTAGAAAGTAAATCGAAAGTGGCTATTTTCACACTAAGGTCAATATATCATCCATTACTAATTAATCAGATGCATTCACTAAATGATCAAAGAATCGAATATTAAAATCATAATAAAAACAATAATTTAAATAAAGTTATCAATTATTTTTAAGAATAAATTTTTCATATATATTTCATAAAAATAGAAATATTTTTTACTTTAAATGCTAATTAGGAGATTGAATTGAATATAAAAGTGACTATCTATATTTACTTTAATTACATGAAAATCTACATTTATTTATTTAATTTGTTCGATGTTATAGAAATAAAAAGAAATGTCAGATTAAAAAACATCAAATTTAATTATTTTAGATGGTGGCTTAAAATACGATGGAAAGCTTATGAGTGGTCTGCGTCATTGCAAGGCAAAAATAATTTGGCTAAATGATGATTGCTACTAAGGCCAATTCAAATATGGTTAGAGAAAGGGAATAAGTAAAAGAATCAACTCAGATAAATGAGAGAATCATAGAGAATACGAAGATGATAAAACGAATTGAAATTGTAATTTACGTTGATATACCAAATTAATGAGCAAATGTTAAGAAGTAGTGATTTGTCTTTATAAGCACCTCTTAATATTTATATTTATTTAGGGTTGTATATTAGGAATGATGGTGAGATGTACAAAGGAGATTGGAGAAATGGAAAGTTTCAAGGTAAAGGTATGAAAACCTTAGCAGATGGGATATGTTTACAAAGGAGAATAGGTTGCTGGAATTCCCTGAGACATAGGAACTTGCAAGTATCCAGACTAAAATAGATATATGGGCAACTGGAAAGATTTTCAGCCATTCGGTTAAGGTATATAAGTAATTGCAGATGGTACCAAATATACAGGGTATTGGTTATAAATGGCAAAGCTAATGGACAGGGAAATAAAGTTTTGGCAAACTACACATAGTATGAAGGACATTGGATTTAAGGAATGATAATGAAAAAGAGATTATCTTGATATTGCTAAAATATTTGAAGGAGAAAGATAATGATGGAATACTACGGTCGTAATAAACTAATAATTTATTAGCAATAGTTTCCAAAAGTAAACTTATTTAAATTTACCCCTTAAGAACACATAAAAGAGGAATTAAATCATAATGGTCAAAGGTAAGCTGCCTCAAACGGGAAGTAAGTATATCCTGATGGAAGAATAAAAATAGGCTATTGAAAGAACTCATAATTTATTGAAGGATGTAAATTACATTAAATTTTATTCAAATTTATTTTTATTTTAGTGCTACTTTAGGGTTATGTTTTTCAGCAATAAGTTAAAAATGTGAAAATAATAATCCTTAAAAACAAAGAAATATATATTACACTTATTTGAAATATATTTATTATTTTAATAAAGAAATTTGTCTAATTTTTGTCTAATTTATAAAAATTTAATTTTTTTGCAAAAATAAATAAGCAAAACTAATTCATTTATGCTTATTTAGTCCATTATTTATATGAATATATTTAATTAAAGCTGAATTATAAATGAAGTTTGCATTTAGTCAATGTTAAAGTTCATTTAATCTTATATATTACATCAGTAATTTTCTAATATATTAATAATAAAAGTAACAAATCTTTAAAATTATCAAATTTCTATGATCAAAATAAATTATTTAATTAAAATAAAAAACAATGAATGAAAAAAATCATATTATTATTAAAAATATTACATCTCTAAATAATTTATAAGCAAATCATAATTAGAAATGACTTATGATGAATTTTACGAAAATTATATGATTATGAGAATTTGATTAAGAATATTGGATAAAATAAAAATGCTTGATTAGAAGATGCCACGCCACTCACAAAAAATGCATGTAACAAAAACATTATCTAAAATATATTTATTTTAGTGGTCGTACCTGGTAAGAACGGCGACTGACTTAAACTCAGTATTCGACAAGCTACAGAAAGAAAAGGTAAAAACAAATATTATTGGAATAACAGTGAAAATAATGCATGAATAATAAAGTTGTTCAATCTTTAACATTATTTATACTTCTAATAAATATTTCTTTTAAACTTGATCAAATTCTTATAATCATCTATTTTTCGTAAAATTTATCATTATATATAAATTAATAATAAAAGAAATGGAATGGGATAAAGTAGTAAAAATATATAAATTTACTACTTTAGCCTATGTTTAATTTAATTAAAACAAAATTAAAAAATAATTATAATAATGATTTAATAATGACTTATTGTATAATTCGTCATATTTTTAGATTTTAAATATTCCCAATTATGCATATATTTAAACTTAATAAGAGTTTATAAAAAAGAAAAAACACTCCATATAATCAATCTAGAATTTCTTCAAAAAGCAATGACACCAATAAACATTGCAATTTAACAAAAATAATTAAAATTGCAATATAACTAATCAAGATGGCATAGTATCAGAGAAAAGCAATCTTCATTATAAATATAATAACAGTAAAATAAATCTAGATAGAATAAGCCTCATTTTTAAACTGCCGACTAAGAGAATTAGTAAAATGGAATTAAACTACATGAAATAAATAAATCTAGACATAATATGATGCCTGTTATAAATTCATCAAAGAATAATCAATCTATATAGAATAAATCAAAATAATCAAAATGATTATAATTTATGAAAGGCAACATAACTTACTCAGCTTAAGTTTAAATTTTGTATAATAAAACTATTTTCTAACCTTAATTTCTAACAATACTGAACCAAAGATAGTAACTTAATTTAAATAAGACTTCTCAAACGCCATTTCAAAATACTCTTATAATAATTTTGAATTTGTGATTTATTAATCAATTGAGTTTAAAATATGAAAATAATTTTAAGATCAATAATATTTAATATTTAAATTTTTCTTGGTAATTTTGTTAAAATGGAATAAAAAGTAACCTTGAAATGTACACTAAAAAATACCTAATTATATTATATTATTTCATAAACACAAATTTCAGAACTTTTGTTTTAAATGTTTTAATAGATTACATTTATTGATTGAACCTAATTATAGATGCTCTCATATATTATATAAGATTGAAATAATTTATCTCGCTATCATTTATATCATTAAATGTATTAATATTTCAGCAAGACTCAATGACTAATTAATGTTTAATTTTCTTAATATCAATTATGCATTAAAAAACAAAGATTATTATATTAACCCCTAAAGATGAATTGTTTTATACAAAAGAATAAGATTTAACTTAAAGGGATATTAATGGTAATTATAAAAAATATATTTCTTTTAAACTTGATTTTAAAACAAATAAATTAGTTCAAAAGATTTTTTCCTCTCTAAATAGTGTAAAAAGCCAAAGAGGTAGGGGAAATAGTTAAGTATATTAAAGTAGTGCACAAATTTCACCATCTATTTCAAAAAAAGAAACATTCACAGCCTCCTTCAGGAAATGCTTTCAAAAAAGAACATGGTTTTTATGAATGAAGAAGGATTATGATAGATCCAATTATATGGAAACAATTCTTATTTTTTATTAATATTGCTTAAATTATTTTTTAAAAAATCGTAATAAACAATTCAAAATGATGATCTTGAATTATTAGGCTTGATAAATCTATAAAGATGGCTCTTTTTATGAAGGAGATTGGAAATTTGGGTTTTTCATTGTATTGGAATAATATCTTTTGTTGATGGCAGCAGATAATAGGATCTGTGACGGAAAGGAAAGTATCACGATCGAGGTATATATAAAACATCAAATGGGGCAATTATGATGGAGACTGGATGGAAGGAAAATATCATGGGTCTTAGTACTTTCTTTTCTAATAGCCAGAATAAACCACATACAGAAGTGAATTGAAAAAAATTGTAGAAAAAATGGCCAACAAATGCTTAATGGAATAATTTATGAAGGAGCTAGACTTGATGGAAAATATCACAGAAAAGGTAAATTAATTGGACAAGATTAAAACAAATTTTATGGAATATTTAGGTTGGGGAACTTATTTACTGATAAGACGATAAAATATAATACTTTGATTTCATTATAATGATTTGCATTAATCATAAACAAAAGCGAATGTAATAGATGTTTCTCTATTGAAATAAATGAAATGAATCCGAATCCAGATATTAAGTAGGTCAATATAAATACCATGATTGATTGGCCCTTAACTCAGCATTTGCATAGAAATAAATGATAAGAATTTAAATAGACACATGTTCTCTCTCTACTAAGGATAAAGAGATCCTTATGGTTTATAAGCATTAAAATTCTTTACTTGAGGCTTCTATCTTAATTGATATTAATACCACTATTGATAAAATATATAATTAGGAATTATATTTTGCTTAATTATAGAATAATAATTTTTGAATTTTTATTAATCAGGTATTGGTTTTTACTTTATTTAAAATATAATTATAGATTATAAATATATTATTTTTATTATTTAATTAAATTTATTATTGTAGGAATACATTCGATTTGGGAAAATGAATTAAAATTAAAATTAATTAATTATTAATTACCTTCAGTTATGTTTTTGGAAAATGTCTGCAAACCATGACAATATTATACTCTCTGGATAGCGCATTAAAAATGAGACGGTGGTTGTTATTGCTATAATGAATTTATCTCATCGCCCAAGCGAGAAAAACCCATTATACTATTTTTGGGAGTTAGCTCAAAATCAAAATATCTCGCTTCCTGGGATGATTCAGAGATATTGCCAATAATAAAGTCCAGCTAAAATTGCGGGATCTACCGTAGAATCCATTTATTTTTGAAATTTAAGTCACTTTGGTTATGATAACTGCCATGATTTTAATATTTAATTAATTTAATTTAAATTCATTTTCCCAAATCGAATGTATTCCTACAATAACTGAAACTTATTATTTGCTTGATTATTAATTAAACTTATTTAATTTCCAAATATTTTCTGTTTCAGAAGAGACGTTTAAGTGCTTATGTATGCAGTATTATTAGTATTATGCTTATTAAATATTATGGATTGAGAATTGCAATTGCACTCATAGTTTTAATTATTTTTAGGAGTGTAATTCAAATGGAAAGTTTTTTAGAAATGAAATCAACTTTAAGTACACTTAATTTCTCATGCTAATAAAACTTTATAAAATTTTAAGCATTATTGTTAGCACTTGTTAGAAATTGAATTAATCTAAATCTAATTTTATTACTTACTTAATTTCTTTGTATCATTGTGGGGTATCAAATATCTGTTTCATCTTTAATTTGAGATTATGTAATTCTTTTCAGTTTCGATTAAATTTTATATAATTCTTTATTTTTAAAAATTCATATACAATATTAAGTAATACCAGGAAACCTTAAAAATTAATGGTGTAATTAATGATATCTTTCGAACATTTATTAGCGTGCTCTAAATAGCGAAGCCGAATATAATGTCACCAAAGTAGTTGCTCCGCCAATTCTTACCAATCAACAAGACGTAGAAATTAGTTTCCAGTAAATCTTCCTTTATAAAGGTACATACTTTGCTATATTCCTTCCTTTCATGGATTTTGTGTATAATTAAGGATACAGACCTAAAGACAATGTGAGGCTTACACAGTTTAAGAGACTATGAAAACTTTAAAATCTGTATGCGTTGGCTTTATTAATACCAATTTTGCAAACTGCATTATCTTCTCATTTAAAGTTTGGATTATTGTCAAAGTTGGTTTATTAAAGATTCTTATTTGTTTAAATATATGATTATCATCCAGCTTACTTCAATTGGTAGAGGTTCAGTTTAGATGATAGTGTGATAGACCTATGGATTTATTTTGTATAAATGTCTTATAAATCTGAGTGGGATGGACTCTACATCACTGACCATTTCTTAAGGCCAAAGTCCAATAGAGCGATCAAGAGATGAAATAATTTGCAGATTTTGCAGATTTATTTTTGGCTGAATACTTAGGCACAATAATTATTCAGGAAATATGAGAAATAATAGATATAAAATAATTTCAATTCATTTTATAAATATAAATTACATAGGTTTTGCTAACCATATATCTTTTCTGATTAACAGAGATATTGAATTAATAGATTCTGATTAGGATTTTTTTACAATTATCTAAGATTTTGTATACTTTATTTTTATTTAAGATTTCAATAAGTCTTAAGGCAAAGTTAGTGTTTTGGTTAAGGGTAAAAGAACTTTGTATAAATAAAGCTTTATATATCCTTGAATTAGTGGAGTCAAACACCCTTAATGAGGTTTATATGTGCTTTGATTTGTAGGTAATTTGTTTCTTGTTGGGGTTATTTATTAGATTTAATGTCAATTAAACATTAAATGTACATAATGTTATCAATCACTCAAAACGCACTTTTGGATCATGAGATAAAGGTCTGAAGATGATTTTTCTCATGCACTTCTCTATCTGCTCACTGATTTTCTTATTATGGATTTGGCTTGATTATTTACTTTATGGCTTGAGATACTCTTGTCATGTCTATAAATTACCTTAATTCTTTGTTAAGAATCTTTTTTTTGCACGTTTTGGAGTAATAATATTTTTGAGGCATATTGCACTATATTGTTATTGATGTTAAAGCCCACACATCCCACTGATTATCTCCCTCTCTTCTCTTTAGTCTTCTCTTTCTGGAAATATCCTTGAGTTCCCACTCTCAAACCTAGAAACTTCCACTCTTATAGCTCTATTGAAATAAATTATTGTAACTCTTACAGATGAAAAGTTTATCATTACATTTCCAGGCTTTGAATCTCTATGCACAAAGCCTAACTTGTGAAGACTTTTTATTACTTGCATGGTCTAAGCTGCTATTAATCCCAGATATTTAGGATTACTTTGATCGGCTATAAAATCTGTGAGGGTCATTTTAAAGAGTGAGAGTCAAAACGCATCAGGATCTTTGGAAAGGAAAACAGGATTTAGCTTTATTAAGCAACTGCACTCTTTAAACTTAGCTTGAGTGAGTACTAGATACTGATTAGTAAACTATATCCAAAAATTATCATCACTTACTATTTATTTGAAGGGATGTACTTTTTAAGCATATTAATGATCTTTAAGATCTTTCTAACCAAATGAGTCCTTAGAGTTTTTTGAGATGCTAAGAGGTTGCGTGATATCTTACGTATTCTGATTTTTAAAACAACTTCAAGATCTACCTCTTTCGAAGAATTTCATGCTTTTCTTTTGTTGAGCAGCTTCAATTAATCTCATACCTTTCAACTTCTATTTTTTTCCTTTGAGCTTTTAGAAGATACTTCTTTAAATCTCTTGTAAGAGCTTACAGTTTATGTCATTCAAAGCAATCATACTATCCTTCGATTTTATAATGCTTTATGGATACTATGGGCATTAATTCTCTATGCTACTTCATATTTCTGTACCAGCTTGATTTATGAGTGAAATCTCTCTCACACTCCCAAAAACATACTTCAACTTCCTTTGCATTTCATTTCTAACTTTTTCCTTCTCTCCGTCTTCAACACTTTTCGCCATATGTATGATATACTTAATTTCTATTTAATATTAATCTAGTATAAAAATGAGATATCTGATAAAATCAAATAAAAAATGCAAGCAAATAATTTTATGTTCAAATCAAAATACATAAGCAAAGATTAAACAGTCTCTAATTTGAATTAAGATTAAATATTTGCTTATATAGCTTTAATTTATATAACAAACATGGAAATATTTAATATTTAATTTAATAAACTTTTTCAACTCATTTCTAATTTAGGGCATGTCTCTATCCTCTCTTCTGATTACTTTCATAGCAACCTTTTCTTTAGCTTTTTGTACAAAAGTTTTAGATATTTTCAGGATATTTTCCTTAAAATAGTAAAAATCTTTAAAATTTACAATAGTAATAGCAATAGCAAAAATAATAACTACAGTATCAACAACAATAACAATAGATTCAGCAATCATTATTGAGTACTTTGAAAATTCTAGAAATTTTAACCTCAGAAAAGTATTGCTATTTTACTAATAGTCTGATTCCATCTTCTTTATCACAGACATAAAACTATAGGAAATTTATGGGCCATTGAAATTTTCTTTTTACAATCCAAACAACTCAATAATGATTGCCTGAATCTATTTGTTTATTGTGTGTTGATACTGTAGTTATTATTCTTTGCTATTGGCTATTACTATTGTAAATTTTAAAGATTTTTACTATTTTAAGGAAAATATCCTGAAAATATCTAAAACTTTTGTACAAAAAGCTAAAGAAAAGGTTGCTATGAAAGTAATCAGAAGAGAGGATAGAGACATGCCCTAAATTAGAAATGAGTTGAAAAAGTTTATTAAATTAAATATTAAATATTTCCATGTTTGTTATATAAATTAAAGCTATATAAGCAAATATTTAATCTTAATTCAAATTAGAGACTGTTTAATCTTTGCTTATGTATTTTGATTTGAACATAAAATTATTTGCTTGCATTTTTTATTTGATTTTATCAGATATCTCATTTTTATACTAGATTAGTAAAAAAAGAGCTCAAGAGACAGAGCTGTGGTAGTTCTTTGTGAGTTTTTACTTAAAGTTATCACAATTATTGAATTAAAAAAGGAAAGTCGCATTAATTTTGATGGGAGTGCTGATGCCTTTCTTAAAAATGTTTCGCTAGTATTTAAATTTGAAATTAAAATAATTAAACTGCCTCTATAACCTAATATGAGGGCTTTGAAGATTTAAATCTCAAAGGAAGATTATAGAGTAAGAGAGAAGAAATACTAGTACCAAGAGAAAATCATGTTCTTAATATAATTGAGAAAGCCCGAATTTTTACAATTAATAAGTTGAGTGAAGAACGTACTGAATATGGAGGTATTTTATGATTTTTCGATTAAAATTAGGGTGCCTCTAATTAAGTACGTACTAAATTAATAAAAATAATATGGAAATAACAATAGAAGTTGATATCAATCTCTTAAACTTGAAAGCTATTCTCAAAAACTTCTCCATATCATTTTTAGAGGTTAACCTACTACTATTGAATGCCCATATTTAATAGGTAGATTTTACAGAGCGCATAATTTGATACAATAAACGTAAATTTGAAAATCATTTCTAAGATCTGTAAAAATGATAGAGTCAATGAATGATGTGATGAAAAGAGTGCTAGTCAAGAATTTTTTCTAAGATTTAGAAGCTAGGAGGATTTATACCGCTATCTTGTACACAAAGCTAAATAAATCATGCTATCAAGCGAGTATAATTAAAATGTGGAAACTGTTAAAATTAAATAAAAAAAGAGATCAAATAAAATTATGATCATCTCAATATACATCAGTTAAGATTCAACAGTCGCTAATTTGAATTAAGTTTGAGTAGATCCTTATTTAAAAATATTAAATTAGAATTTAATTAGTTGGAACGAGTGACGAAAAGTTCTAACCTCGGTTAGATTTCTAGTCTCTCAAGGTTCGCTGGTTATAGGTCGAATATTCGTTCAATGACTCCATTACTAGCTTCACAGACTCTCGTGGTCTTCCTGGAGTGAGCGTGGTTCTAATTTGATTATTGGTTCTTGACTTTCCAGAACAGTACGATGATACTGGTGTGCTACATCAGTATCTGGTCAGATTCTGTTTCCAAGACAGATCTGTCGGTGACTGACGAAAGGATACTTCAAAGTGAATGACATGATTGGTTGATGGCTATGCTGTAGCTTCGGTCATTGATTGTTGATATGCAACAGGCTTTATACTGTTTGCTTACTAATGAAATTAGTTTGGTGGGGTCTTCCCCTTTTAATGATTATGCTCAGGGGGTCTTTGAACCCTCGATGCGAGTTAATTATATTATTCATTTCACTCTTACTTATTGAACTCCTTATTTAAATTTAATCAACTAATCAACTAACTAAAAATGGAATTTTTGTTTTTTTCAGCTTTTCTGATTTTTTCTATTTTTTGTTCATTAATCAAGCAGATGCTGTAGCTAATCATAAAGTTTTTTAATAATTTTCATAGATATCTTCAGGGTATCTTCAGGATATCTTCCTTAAAAAATTTAAAGTGTAGAGAGTGGGGATTCCAACATCAACAAAAACAGAAGTAATAGCACTAATAATCTCAAAATCAAGCATTATTATGAGTCTGGGAATTTTTCAAAAACATCTTGTTTTTCTAAAATTCATAGATGTTATGTCTAATGTTGAAGATGATGTTGATGAAAACTAAGAAAAAATCAGTGATTTAAAATTTTGAAATTCTCTATAATTTCAACCAGACTCATAATAATGCTTGATTTTGAGATTATTAGTGCTATTACTTCTGTTTTTGTTGATGTTGGAATCCCCACTCTCTACACTTTAAATTTTTTAAGGAAGATATCCTGAAGATACCCTGAAGATATCTATGAAAATTATTAAAAAACTTTATGATTAGCTACAGCATCTGCTTGATTAATGAACAAAAAATAGAAAAAATCAGAAAAGCTGAAAAAAACAAAAATTCCATTTTTAGTTAGTTGATTAGTTGATTAAATTTAAATAAGGATCTACTCAAACTTAATTCAAATTAGCGACTGTTGAATCTTAACTGATGTATATTGAGATGATCATAATTTTATTTGATCTCTTTTTTTATTTTATTTTAACAGTTTCCACATTTTTATTATACTCGCTTAATAGCATGATTTATTTTCTGTAGTTGGTTTGTTAATGCAAACTATGGAAAATTCGAATATATATTTTTAAGAGAGATACTCTGTGAAGAAAATAAAGCATAGAAAACTTTAGATGTAAAGTTTTCTGAGATTCCAAACTATCCAAAAATCTCAGTGATTAATTTATTTGATGATGCTATGAATGACCCAGATGTTTTTACAGTGCCTACTATTAAGTAGCAGTTGTCAAATAAATTTCAGGAATAAAACTAATTTTTTGGTATACTTGCAACAATCAAAGGTCAAGAATCTCATAAAAAGAGTACTGTATCCCCTCAGAAGACAAGAGCAAACAAGACATCAAGATAAGTTATCTGGCTTTCAGAGTTTTAAAATTATCCCTATTTTTTAAACAAGATTTATATTTGAATCTTGACTCTTTAGAAAAATTTGTGCTGGCATTTTGTTGATGAATGAAAAAAGCAAACTTACAGAAAGCTAAAGTTATAGGTAAAAATTTTTTCGGGCAAGATAAAATTCAAATTCAATATTAAAATATAAGCATGTAAATAGTATATAATTAGCAAGTTGACAGTCCACCTCTAAAATAGTTAATTGTGTCTAAGAAAATACTTAGTTAACTTTTTAACAGTTAAACTATTTTGAGAATCAGAACATAAATAAGTGCCTCCTTTTGCTAAAGAATCACACCAGGAATTCAAGTTTTCTACCATTGCTGCTCTAGTTAATAAGTCTTGATTTCTCTCATCAGTTCATAGCTTTTTTGAAAATTTAAATTCTTCCATAACTTAGGTCAGAATACTTTGAGTAAAGAAATATTAACTTTCAAGATTCCATCTCACTTATGTTGGAGTTTTTCCACTTTTCTTTATTTGCTTCTTTTCAAATTTACCCTATATCAGCTTAATTTATCTTAATTAATTCTTAATTATTTAATTAAGTTTTTTTTAGAAATCTTAATTAATTTTTATAATTTTAGGGCATTATTTATGTTTCCAATCTTGACCAAGAATTTAAATTTTAAGCAGAGATATTATGGATTGGGGGTCATAAATCTTACTTTCGTTACAATGGGGGTTTCTTGTGGGTATTGAAAGATTGATTATCGCTTAAAACCCCAAACTGTGTTTTTGCTCAGATTTTGTGAATTAAGACTGTGAAAATTAATTAATTATTAATTAAGACTGATTTAAGATTTAATTATTAATTTAAAATTTGAATTAAGTATTCTTAGCGCCTTATTTATAACTAAAACCCGCCACATATGCAACATCTAGAAAACCAATAATCATCCTAGGACTCCATAAGGGAGATTGAGTCTAACCTTGGTTAGAACCTTGACACTCTTCTGCATGACAATACCCACGCAATACAAGTTGACACACCAGCGTTTGAAATCAGCTCTCAAGATCAAAAGATTGGAATTTTAAGCGGCAACAAGAGAGGAAGAAAATCCTATTACGAGGGAGCTGAGTTCCCAGAATTAATTGACAAAGCTAAACTTATCCTTCCTAAAACTAACTATGACATCGATTAACTTCTAGAGTTAGAAGAGTTCTCAAAGCTACGACACTCTAAGGATCTGCCTCGATTTATTAGAAAATATATACTAAACAAAACCTCTTAAAGTTATTCAAAGTCAATGAAGGCTGTTTCAATTAA
>ARYC01011805.1:0-11859 GCA_000711775.1 Oxytricha trifallax | reverse complement strand
TCCTATGAGTGCCAATAATATTGTTTTTGGATTCTTTTACCCCAAATACCCCTAGAACCAACTAGATTTACTTATACTATGGAAACATCATACTAATCATGGTCACAATCACAGTTACTATAATGCCTTAAAAATGATTAAGATATGGTTTTGAGTGAGAATTTGAACATTTTGTATAGTAAAATTGGGTGCACTTTCAAGCTTGTTGTATCTCCATCTCATGGTCTATATATCAAATGCGAGCCAAAAGCTACTAGAAATATGCATCAGAGGATACTCTACAAGACTAGTCATGAGGAATTACTAGGTGGACATTCCAAGCCCCATAATGGCTCAGCTTATGTGAAAATAGAAGATTTCAACGATTTGGGGCTCTATACAAGGAGTAGGGTCACTGAATATTCTATGAGTGCCAATAATATTGTTTTTGGATTCTTTTACCCCAAATACCCCTAGAACCAACTAGATTTACTTATACTATGGAGACACCATACTCACCATGGTCACTGTCTTGGTTACTTTAAAGCCAATAAAATAATTGAGATCTGGCTTTTGACAACGAAAATACCATTTTATATTGTAAAATTGGGTGCACTTTCAAGCTATTTGCATCTCCCTCTAAGCATCTATTTATTCAAAGGTAGCCAAAAACTACTTGAAATGAGCATCAGAAGATTCACTACAAGAGTATACATGAAATATTAATAAGTAAACTTTCCTTGCCCTTGGTTGGCTAAGGTCGAGTGAAAATAAGAGATTTAAGGGATTTGAGACTGTATACATGAAGCAGGGTTATCGAGGATCCTATGAGTGCCAATAATATTGTTTTTGAATTCTCCATACCTTAATGCCTCCAGAACCAACTAGATTTACTTATACTATGGAGACACTATACTCACCATGGTCACTGTCTTGGTTACTTAAAATTCAATTAAAAAAATGAGATCTGGCTTTTGACTGCGAAAAATACCATTTTATATTGTAAAATTGGGGGCACTTTCAAGCTATTTGCATCTCCCTCTAAGCATCTATTTATTCAAAGGTAGCCAAAAGCTACTTGAAATGAGCATCAGAAATTCACTACAAGAGTATACATGAAATATTAATAAGTAAACTTTCCTTGCCCTTGGTTGGCTAAGGTCGAGTGAAAATAAGAGATTTAAGGGATTTGAGACTGTATACATGAAGCAGGGTTATCGAGGATCCTATGAATGCCAATAATATTGTTTTTGAATTCTCCATACCTTAATGCCTTCAGAACCAACTAGATTTACCTTTACTATGGAGACACTATACTCACCATGGTCACTGTCTTTGTTACTTAAAAGTCAATTAAAAAAATGAGATCTGGCTTTTGACTGCGAAAAATACAATTTTATATTGTAAAATTGGGTGCACTTTCAAGCTATTTGCATCTCCCTCTAAGCATCTATTTATTCAAAGGTAGCCAAAAGCTTCTTGAAATGAGCATCAGAAGATTCACTACAAAGAATACAGGAAATATTAATAAGTAAACTTTCCTTGCCCTTGGTTGGCTAAGGTCGAGTGAAAATAAGAGATTTAAGGGATTTGAGACTGTATACATGAAGCAGGGTTATCGAGGATCCTATGAATGCCAATAATATTGTTTTTGAATTCTCCATACCTTAATGCCTTCAGAACCAACTAGATTTACCTTTACTATGGAGACACTATACTCACCATGGTCACTGTCTTTGTTACTTAAAAGTCAATTAAAAAAATGAGATCTGGCTTTTGACTGCGAAAAATACAATTTTATATTGTAAAATTGGGTGCACTTTCAAGCTATTTGCATCTCCCTCTAAGCATCTATTTATTCAAAGTAGCCAAAAACTACTTGAAATGAGCATCAGAAGATTCACTACAAGAGTATACATGAAATATTAATAAGTAAACTTTCCTTGCCCTTGGTTGGCTAAGGTCGAGTGAAAATAAGAGATTTAAGGGATTTGAGACTGTATACATGAAGCAGGGTTATCGAGGATCCTATGAATGCCAATAATATTGTTTTTGAATTCTCCATACCTTAATGCCTTCAGAACCAACTAGATTTACCTTTACTATGGAGACACTATACTCACCATGGTCACTGTCTTTGTTACTTAAAAGTCAATTAAAAAAATGAGATCTGGCTTTTGACTGCGAAAAATACAATTTTATATTGTAAAATTGGGTGCACTTTCAAGCTATTTGCATCTCCCTCTAAGCATCTATTTATTCAAAGGTAGCCAAAAACTACTTGAAATGAGCATCAGAAGATTCACTACAAGAGTATACATGAAATATTAATAAGTAAACTTTCCTTGCCCTTGGTTGGCTAAGGTCGAGTGAAAATAAGAGATTTAAGGGATTTGAGACTGTATACATGAAGCAGGGTTATCGAGGATCCTATGAGTGCCAATAATATTGTTTTTGAATTCTCCATACCTTAATGCCTCCAGAACCAACTAGATTTACTTATACTATGGAGACACTATACTCACCATGGTCACTGTCTTGGTTACTTAAAATTCAATTAAAAAAATGAGATCTGGCTTTTGACTGCGAAAAATACCATTTTATATTGTAAAATTGGGGGCACTTTCAAGCTATTTGCATCTCCCTCTAAGCATCTATTTATTCAAAGGTAGCCAAAAGCTACTTGAAATGAGCATCAGAAATTCACTACAAGAGAATACATGAAATATTAATAAGTAAACTTTCCTTGCCCTTGGTTGGCTAAGGTCGAGTGAAAATAAGAGATTTAAGGGATTTGACACTGTATACATGAAGCAGGGTCATCGAGGATCCTATGAGTGCCAATAATATTGTTTTTGAATTCTCCATACCTTAATGCCTCCAGAACCAACTAGATTTACTTATACTATGGAGACACTATACTCACCATGGTCACTGTCTTGGTTACTTAAAATTCAATTAAAAAAATGAGATCTGGCTTTTGACTGCGAAAAATACCATTTTATATTGTAAAATTGGGGGCACTTTCAAGCTATTTGCATCTCCCTCTAAGCATCTATTTATTCAAAGGTAGCCAAAAGCTACTTGAAATGAGCATCAGAAGATTCACTACAAGAGAATACATGAAATATTAATAAGTAAACTTTCCTTGCCCTTGGTTGGCTAAGGTCGAGTGAAAATAAGAGATTTAAGGGATTTGACACTGTATACATGAAGCAGGGTCATCGAGGATCCTATGAGTGCCAATAATATTGTTTTTGAATTCTCCATACCTTAATGCCTCCAGAACCAACTAGATTTACTTATACTATGGAGACACTATACTCACCATGGTCACTGTCTTGGTTACTTAAAATTCAATTAAAAAAATGAGATCTGGCTTTTGACTGCGAAAAAATACCATTTTATATTGTAAAATTGGGTGCACTTTCAAGCTATTTGCATCTCCCTCTAAGCATCTATTTATTCAAAGGTAGCCAAAAACTACTTGAAATGAGCATCAGAAGATTCACTACAAGAGTATACATGAAATATTAATAAGTAAACTTTCCTTGCCCTTGGTTGGCTAAGGTCGAGTGAAAATAAGAGATTTAAGGGATTTGAGACTGTATACATGAAGCAGGGTTATCGAGGATCCTATGAGTGCCAATAATATTGTTTTTGAATTCTTCTCTATTATCCTTAATTGCCTTTTCTTCTAGAATCAAACAAGTATTTTTACTTTAATATCTTTATTGTGAGTACACCGATTTACTTCACCTATGTTCTACTGGTCTCTTGTTTACTATAAGTATTTTTATATTTATTATATATTTATTTTTGTTCTTTGTACTTTATTACTTTTTTGATAATACCTTATTTTTTTATGATTTTTGTAAAATTGGGTGCACTTTCAAGCTATTTGCATCTCCCTCTAAGCATCTATTTATTCAAAGGTAGCCAAAAACTACTTGAAATGAGCATCAGAAGATTCACTACAAGAGTATACATGAAATATTAATAAGTAAACTTTCCTTGCCCTTGGTTGGCTAAGGTCGAGTGAAAATAAGAGATTTAAGGGATTTGAGACTGTATACATGAAGCAGGGTTATCGAGGATCCTATGAGTGCCAATAATATTGTTTTTGAATTCTCCATACCTTAATGCCTTCAGAACCAACTAGATTTACTTTTACTATGGAGACACTATACTCACCATGGTCACTGTCTTTGTTACTTAAAATTCAATTAAAAAAATGAGATCTGGCTTTTGACTGCGAAAAATACCATTTTATATTGTAAAATTGGGTGCACTTTCAAGCTATTTGCATCTCCCTCTAAGCATCTATTTATTCAAAGGTAGCCAAAAGCTACTTGAAATGAGCATCAGAAGATTCACTACAAGAGTATACATGAAATATTAATAAGTAAACTTTCCTTGCCCTTGGTTGGCTAAGGTCGAGTGAAAATAAGAGATTTAAGGGATTTGAGACTGTATACATGAAGCAGGGTTATCGAGGATCCTATGAGTGCCAATAATATTGTTTTTGAATTCTCCATACCTTAATGCCTTCAGAACCAACTAGATTTACTTTTACTATGGAGACACTATACTCACCATGGTCACTGTCTTTGTTACTTAAAATTCAATTAAAAAAATGAGATCTGGCTTTTGACTGCGAAAAATACCATTTTATATTGTAAAATTGGGTGCACTTTCAAGCTATTGCATCTCCCTCTAAGCATCTATTTATTCAAAGGTAGCCAAAAACTACTTGAAATGAGCATCAGAAGATTCACTACAAGAGTATACATGAAATATTAATAAGTAAACTTTCCTTGCCCTTGGTTGGCTAAGGTCGAGTGAAAATAAGAGATTTAAGGGATTTGAGACTGTATACATGAAGCAGGGTTATCGAGGATCCTATGAGTGCCAATAATATTGTTTTTGAATTCTCCATACCTTAATGCCTCCAGAATCAACTTGATTTACTTATACTATGTAGACACCATACTCACTATGGTCATTGTCTTGGTTACTTTAAAGCCAATTAAAAAGAGATCTGGCTTTTGACTGCGAAAAATACCATTTTATATTGTAAAATTGGGTGCACTTTCAAGCTATTTGCATCTCCCTCTAAGCATCTATTTATTCAAAGGTAGCCAAAAACTACTTGAAATGAGCATCAGAAGATTCACTACAAGAGTATACATGAAATATTAATAAGTAAACTTTCCTTGCCCTTGGTTGGCTAAGGTCGAGTGAAAATAAGAGATTTAAGGGATTTGAGACTGTATACATGAAGCAGGGTTATCGAGGATCCTATGAGTGCCAATAATATTGTTTTTGAATTCTCCATACCTTAATGCCTCCAGAACCAACTAGATTTACTTATACTATGGAGACACCATACTCACCATGGTCACTGTCTTGGTTACTTTAAAGCCAATTAAATAAATGAGATCTGGCTTTTGACAGCGAAAAATACCATTTTATATTGTAAAATTGGGTGCACTTTCAAGCTATTTGCATCTCCCTCTAAGCATCTATTTATTCAAAGGTAGCCAAAAACTACTTGAAATGAGCATCAGAAGATTCACTACAAGAGTATACATGAAATATTAATAAGTAAACTTTCCTTGCCCTTGGTTGGCTAAGGTCGAGTGAAAATAAGAGATTTAAGGGATTTGAGACTGTATACATGAAGCAGGGTTATCGAGGATCCTATGAGTGCCAATAATATTGTTTTTGAATTCTCCATACCTTAATGCCTCCAGAACCAACTAGATTTACTTATACTATGGAGACACTATACTCACCATGGTCACTGTCTTGGTTACTTAAAATTCAATTAAAAAAATGAGATCTGGCTTTTGACTGCGAAAAATACCATTTTATATTGTAAAATTGGGTGCACTTTCAAGCTATTTGCATCTCCCTCTAAGCATCTATTTATTCAAAGGTAGCCAAAAACTACTTGAAATGAGCATCAGAAGATTCACTACAAGAGTATACATGAAATATTAATAAGTAAACTTTCCTTGCCCTTGGTTGGCTAAGGTCGAGTGAAAATAAGAGATTTAAGGGATTTGAGACTGTATACATGAAGCAGGGTTATCGAGGATCCTATGAGTGCCAATAATATTGTTTTTGAATTCTCCATACCTTAATGCCTCCAGAACCAACTAGATTTACTTATACTATGGAGACACTATACTCACCATGGTCACTGTCTTGGTTACTTAAAATTCAATTAAAAAAATGAGATCTGGCTTTTGACTGCGAAAAATACCATTTTATATTGTAAAATTGGGTGCACTTTCAAGCTATTTGCATCTCCCTCTAAGCATCTATTTATTCAAAGGTAGCCAAAAGCTACTTGAAATGAGCATCAGAAGATTCACTACAAGAGTATACATGAAATATTAATAAGTAAACTTTCCTTGCCCTTGGTTGGCTAAGGTCGAGTGAAAATAAGAGATTTAAGGGATTTGAGACTGTATACATGAAGCAGGGTTATCGAGGATCCTATGAGTGCCAATAATATTGTTTTTGAATTCTCCATACCTTAATGCCTCCAGAACCAACATGATTTACTTATACTATGGAGACACCATACTCACTATGGTCACTGTCTTGGTTACTTTAAAGCCAATTAAATAATTGAGATCTGGCTTTTGACAACGAAAAATACCATTTTATATAGCAAAGTTGGGTGCACTTTCAAGCTATTTGCATCTCCCTCTCAGCATCTATTTATTAAGTAGCCAAAAGCTACTTGAAATGAGCATCAGAAGATTCACTACAAGAGTATACATGAAATATTAATAAGTAAACTTTCCTTGCCCTTGGTTGGCTAAGGTCGAGTGAAAATAAGAGATTTAAGGGATTTGAGACTGTATACATGAAGCAGGGTTATCGAGGATCCTATGAGTGCCAATAATATTGTTTTTGAATTCTCCATACCTTAATGCCTTCAGAACCAACTAGATTTACTTTTACTATGGAGACACTATACTCACCATGGTCACTGTCTTTGTTACTTAAAATTCAATTAAAAAAATGAGATCTGGCTTTTGACTGCGAAAAATACCATTTTATATTGTAAAATTGGGTGCACTTTCAAGCTATTTGCATCTCCCTCTAAGCATCTATTTATTCAAAGGTAGCCAAAAGCTACTTGAAATGAGCATCAGAAGATTCACTACAAGAGAATACATGAAATATTAATAAGTAAACTTTCCTTGCCCTTGGTTGGCTAAGGTCGAGTGAAAATAAGAGATTTAAGGGATTTGACACTGTATAAATGAAGCAGGGTCATCGAGGATCCTATGAGTGCCAATAATATTGTTTTTGAATTCTCCATACCTTAATGCCTCCAGAACCAACTAGATTTACTTATACTATGGAGACACCATACTCACCATGGTCACTGTCTTGGTTACTTAAAATTCAATTAAAAAAATGAGATCTGGCTTTTGACTGCGAAAAATACCATTTTATATTGTAAAATTGGGTGCACTTTCAAGCTATTTGCATCTCCCTCTAAGCATCTATTTATTCAAAGGTAGCCAAAAGCTACTTGAAATGAGCATCAGAAGATTCACTACAAGAGTATACATGAAATATTAATAAGTAAACTTTCCTTGCCCTTGGTTGGCTAAGGTCGAGTGAAAATAAGAGATTTAAGGGATTTGAGACTGTATACATGAAGCAGGGTTATCGAGGATCCTATGAGTGCCAATAATATTGTTTTTGAATTCTCCATACCTTAATGCCTCCAGAACCAACTAGATTTACTTATACTATGGAGACACTATACTCACCATGGTCACTGTCTTGGTTACTTAAAATTCAATTAAAAAAATGAGATCTGGCTTTTGACTGCGAAAAATACCATTTTATATTGTAAAATTGGGGGCACTTTCAAGCTATTTGCATCTCCCTCTAAGCATCTATTTATTCAAAGGTAGCCAAAAGCTACTTGAAATGAGCATCAGAGATTCACTACAAGAGTATACATGAAATATTAATAAGTAAACTTTCCTTGCCCTTGGTTGGCTAAGGTCGAGTGAAAATAAGAGATTTAAGGGATTTGAGACTGTATACATGAAGCAGGGTTATCGAGGATCTATGAGTGCCAATAATATTGTTTTTGAATTCTCCATACCTTAATGCCTCCAGAACCAACTAGATTTACTTATACTATGGAGACACTATACTCACCATGGTCACTGTCTTGGTTACTTAAAATTCAATTAAAAAAATGAGATCTGGCTTTTGACTGCGAAAAATACCATTTTATATTGTAAAATTGGGTGCACTTTCAAGCTATTTGCATCTCCCTCTAAGCATCTATTTATTCAAAGGTAGCCAAAAGCTACTTGAAATGAGCATCAGAAGATTCACTACAAGAGTATACATGAAATATTAATAAGTAAACTTTCCTTGCCCTTGGTTGGCTAAGGTCGAGTGAAAATAAGAGATTTAAGGGATTTGAGACTGTATACATGAAGCAGGGTTATCGAGGATCCTATGAGTGCCAATAATATTGTTTTTGAATTCTCCATACCTTAATGCCTTCAGAACCAACTAGATTTACTTTTACTATGGAGACACTATACTCACCATGGTCACTGTCTTTGTTGCTTTAAAGTCAATTAAATAATTGAGATCTGGCTTTTGACTGCGAAAAATACCATTTTATATTGTAAAATTGGGTGCACTTTCAAGCTATTTGCATCTCCCTCTAAGCATCTATTTATTCAAGGTAGCCAAAAGCTTCTTGAAATGAGCATCAGAAGATTCACTACAAGAGTATACATGAAATATTAATAAGTAAACTTTCCTTGCCCTTGGTTGGCTAAGGTCGAGTGAAAATAAGAGATTTAAGGGATTTGAGACTGTATACATGAAGCAGGGTTATCGAGGATCCTATGAGTGCCAATAATATTGTTTTTGAATTCTCCATACCTTAATGCCTTCAGAACCAACTAGATTTACTTTTACTATGGAGACACTATACTCACCATGGTCACTGTCTTTGTTACTTAAAATTCAATTAAAAAAATGAGATCTGGCTTTTGACTGCGAAAAATACCATTTTATATTGTAAAATTGGGTGCACTTTCAAGCTATTTGCATCTCCCTCTAAGCATCTATTTATTAAGGTAGCCAAAAGCTACTTGAAATGAGCATCAGAAGATTCACTACAAGAGTATACATGAAATATTAATAAGTAAACTTTCCTTGCCCTTGGTTGGCTAAGGTCGAGTGAAAATAAGAGATTTAAGGGATTTGAGACTGTATACATGAAGCAGTGTCATCGGAGGATCCTATGAGTGCCAATAATATTGTTTTTGAAATCTCCATACCTTAATGCCTCCAGAACCAACAAGATTTACTTATACTATGGAGACACTATACTCACCATGGTCACTGTCTTGGTTGCTTTAAAGCCAATTAAATAATTGAGATCTGGCTTTTGACTGCAAAAAATACCATTTTATATTGTAAAATTGGGTGCACTTTCAAGCTATTTGCATCTCCCTCTAAGCATCTATTTATTCAAAGGTAGCCAAAAGCTTCTTGAAATGAGCATCAGAAGATTCACTACAAGAGAATACATGAATATTAATAAGTAAACTTTCCTTGCCCTTGGTTGGCTAAGGTCGAGTGAAAATAAGAGATTTAAGGGATTTGAGACTGTATACATGAAGCAGGGTTATCGAGGATCCTATGAATGCCAATAATATTGTTTTTGAATTCTCCATACCTTAATGCCTTCAGAACCAACTAGATTTACCTTTACTATGGAGACACTATACTCACCATGGTCACTGTCTTTGTTACTTAAAAGTCAATTAAAAAAATGAGATCTGGCTTTTGACTGCGAAAAATACAATTTTATATTGTAAAATTGGGTGCACTTTCAAGCTATTTGCATCTCCCTCTAAGCATCTATTTATTCAAAGGTAGACAAAAGCTACTTGAAATGAGCATTATAAGATTCTCTACAAGAGTATACATGAAATATAATAATAATAATAATAATAATAATAATAATAATAATAATAATAATAATAATAATAATTAACTCGCATCGAGGGTTCAAGACCCCTGAGCATATCATTAAGAAAGGATAGAATCCTTTTTGGTTGTTTATAGTGGCCTTTAGTAACCACTTTTCAAATTTTGAGTAACTCAGTGTCGAATCTTTGAGAAGTGAGGTCGTAGTGTCCGAATCTCTCATTCTCTTGTCTACTGATAGTGTTTTGGCTAATAAAAGGTCAAAGTTTTAGGCTCCGAGATGGCTGACTGACGAGCTAATCTCGGAGGAACAGTCTTTTAAAAGTTTGAGTGTGTGACTATTAGTTAACGATTTATTAATTTTGTCGGGATTAGAAGTGTCTTATAAACTATCAATGCATTATAGTATGATTGAGATGTATAGTTTGGAGAGCGTGTAGAAGTGTGAATCTACTCTGCATATCCTTTGAGAGTATTCAAGTAGTGATCTGGCTAATGTGGTATTGCCAGAAGCGAAAGCTACTTAGGGAATGAAGCGCCATGCTTAGTCTTACTTGGGGTCTTCGTTGTAGGGTTTGAACATTTCATCAAGTTGGTAGTCTGTGAGATCGATCCTAACGTCAAGTTGGATGAGTAGTTGACTGTAAGTAGTTCTTCTGTACCCTTATGCCTGGAGGTAAATCCAGGGAATCTTTAAAGATTCAATACCCATAACTCTTATAAAGTCATCCCAATCTATGGGCTAGTCTAAGTCAAATAAATCCGGAAAGTTTACCGGTAGAACGAGTTCGAGAATTTTCTCTATGTTGTTGTATTCAAGCTCTGTGTAGTGAGCTTCGTGTTGTTCATTAAGTTTTTGTTTGACTTTCTAGAATTTCCTCTCTAACTTGTTGGCTTTGTCTTAGAGTTAGGATACATAGGAGTGATCTCTGGTAAGAAGTTCTTATTAATTAAGGAGTCACTTCCGGGTGATTCCTTAGTAATTTGCTAAAGTTACTAAATAGGAGAAATGGTAGCCTATGTATTAACCAAGTTTTACATGGAGTCCTGAGACCTCTGAATATTTTCCAACTTTTTTCCTAGAGTTTCTATGATGGCTTGGATGACGATTTTATCTTATGGTAGAATTGAGATGAGCGGAGTCCAAGGATCTAGGAGGTAGTAGCTATTACTGTGGTGGATTTTTCAAAGGGGACTAGTATTTAGTATCCGGGGACGTTTGACGAGTACGTCATTGAGATAACTCTGGAGAGGAGGTTAGTTAAAAAGCTGATCGCTGAATTGATGAGAGACCTAGGGATCTATTGGTAGATCCAGTTCTTTCTGGGTTTACAGAGAAAGCATAGAAAGTAGTAGGTCTTAGCCGAGTTGTCGTTGAAGATATTTTTGAGATGGCTGTCAGCTAGATCAATCACCTTCTGGTGCAGTATTTGCTGCTTTGCAAAGACTTACTTGAGGACAAGTAGCGAACTTTTGCAAATGGTAGATATACCAAAGTCATGGAGAGAGGTAAGTTATAGCAGAAGGGGTCTGAGTATCCTGGGTGGGAAATCTCCCAATTTGTACTCCAGGAAGAGCTTAGAGAGCTCAAGGTCTAACAATGCTTGTGACATCGATATTAAAATTGGAATACTTAGCAAGTTAAATTCTAATTTAATAATATACATGAAATATTAATAAGTAAACTTTCCTTGCCCTTGGTTGGCTAAGGTCGAGTGAAAATAAGAGATTTAAGGGATTTGAGACTGTATACATGAAGCAGTGTCATCGAGAATCCTATGAGTGCCAATAATATTGTTTTTGAAATCTCCATACCTTAATGCCTCCAGAATCAACTAGATTTACTTATACTATGTAGACACCATACTCACC
>ARYC01011804.1:0-16771 GCA_000711775.1 Oxytricha trifallax | reverse complement strand
TGAAGAAGAAGAAGATTAAACACATTAGAGAAATTACCATTTTTGATTAGTAAATCAGTTTTAGTTTTAATGTTAATATAATAAATTAATAATTTAAAGTTTTCTTATTATAAATCAAAATTACTAAATAGGTGGCTACCGATAATTTCGAAGTTTTTATTTGGAGGTAACTTTCTGCTTTCAACTGACTCTTAGCATTCCTATTCTGATTAATTAGTGTCATAGTGAAAATTCCAAAGATCCATTCCTTAAGCTTTGAAATATGAATAAATCTAAAATTTGGTCTCTTTAAGGATTTTCGCGCCCTTCATAACATGGTTTAATGTCGCCATGCACAGCATCGTTATCATTTTAAGCTCATAAGAAACACTATTCCAGTTTTCCAGTAGATTAAAAGAAGCAAGGCATACTTATAAGTGAAAACAGGCTTGTTGAGCTTAAGAAGAATTATTATCTCTCTAGTAAGTTTTGATTCATAAATTTATAGGGAAATCTGAAACTGGTATATTTCTAATTTAAGATAAGGCAAAAGATCTTAGAGGTAGAAAGTCTCAAACCATTAATTAAGTTACAAGAGACTTTAAAATGAAGTTTAAAAGCCTGATGGAATGAACATAGATGTTGGCATTGGTACAAAGAGAAGAAACATGGGTCCTAGTTAAGCACCAGAGGAAGAAAGAGAAGCATAATCCTTCAAAGGGTTCGTTAAATATGTGAAATTATTCATTCATTTAAGTCTAACACTTATTAATAAGCTTTCATTCTTCCTTTCCTTTCACATATCGAAGTATTGTCTTTATTTACTCTCTAAAGTTACTTTGAACAAAATCAACTGTATTGATTGGCAAGTCATGCATAAGTTGATACAGCAAGAGTTTTTTGTAGTGAATTTTTATTTAACTTCAGTAGAATTCTCTTCCATTAAATTGTGGACTATAAGGGACATTTTAAACAAGAGTTACCTTTAACTCTTCATAAGATTTTTTTTGACTCATTAGTCTTATGAACTGAAAAGTTATCAACAAACAGGATGATCCCTTGATTGTTGTTATCTCTTAGCTTTTGTAAGAACTCTAAATACTGCTCTCATTTAATAGAGCGAGGATGAATTATGCTAATTTTTATGAAAAATATAAGATATTAACAATAAAATGAATAGCAATTAGAATATTTTGGTAGAAATGAAAATGGAAAATCTAGTACAGATTTATTATTTTTCCAATATCCTTTTTATATATCTCCATCTGCATGTGTTAATCTACCATGACAAAGTCATTTTGTTTCAGTCTGTCTGTCTTCCGCATCCCCTGACCATAAGTATTGCTGAAAGAATATTATATAATTAAAGATATATAATGTAACTTACAAAATTTATGTGATTGTTGACCTCCACCATCTTCAGTTAATATGTCTCCTTTTATGATTTATAATTATTAAATTTTATTTATCAAATTCTTATTATAAATTATGAATAACATAAGTTTCTAAGCATGATTTTTCAGTAATACCAGCTAAAATTGAGTGATTGACAACCTTAACTTTTTATCTTGTATCAAAACTTATTTTATAAAAATGTTGAACTTAAACACTGCTTCATCAACGTGTAGGAACTTGATGTTATTATCAATAGCCCTCTGCATTTAATCATAAATATAGTTTAAATTTTACTTTAAAATGTCACTGTATAATCAATCACTGTCTTCACTCTGTTGAAAGTCTTGAATGTAATACCATTCCTTCTATAAATATTAGCAATTATCTATGGGGAGATGCGCATGTCAAGGAAACTTAAGATGAAACATCCCAGCTTTAAGTTCAAAGTCTAAGAATTTCAGACGTAATCAATATGCTGCTAAGAGAACTTTTATCTACTTGCAGGATGTTATCAAGAACCAGAATTGAAATGCTAAACAGCTAGTAAGCAGTGATGCCTAACAGTAGAGGCACTCTTTCGTAAGAGCTTTTATATAGCTGTATAGTTTAGCACATGTTTGACTTAGTCTATATAAATACTACTACCATATCTTAGCTTAGGCAATAAGTTTAAATATTTTTCATCATAAATAGACCCTAAAATTGCTAATTTCTATTTCTCATTTAGCAAACTGGCCTAATTTCTCTACTAACCCTAATAAAACCCTTACTATACCCTTCAAATAAAATCACTAAAACATCTAATTAAGGGGTTTTTGGGTTTTTACTGTTCCATTGCATTTTAAATAATTGATGGACAAATAAGACAAAATATTCAATGTGAATATAAAAATATTTTTTTATGGTTATAGAAGCTTCATTATGAGGGATTTTATATTAATTTAAATTTCAGAAGATAAGAGACCACTTCAAAGACTATGGACTTATAATTGATGATGATAAATGCGTAGATATCAGCGCCTAAAAATTCGATTTTGCTAACCTTTCTTCGTATAAGAAGAAATTTAGATACCTAGGTCTAAACATTAGCTAAAACCCTATAAAAATTTTCGAAGAAGTAATATAGGATGTCCATAGTGAACAAAAAACCTCATATTTAAATAGGTTTAAGGGAGATGACTATCTATACTAAAGAATATATTAACAATACATTTTCTCTAGTGTTCAAACCAAACTTTCTCCTATTTTAGCATCAGCTAAACCATTCCATATATAAGAAATGATAGACCTATACAAGAAAGGAGCAGCAGCTTTCATTCAAAGAGGAGACTCTTTCCTAAGAGTCTTTTATCCGAACAGACTTAAACTTTTTGATAACTCACCTTTCCTAACAGATCTACTTATAATATCATCAATCCAAGAAAAATACGACATGGAGATCTCGAATGTCAAATTTATCTTTGATGACTGGATGAAGAAATATGAAATGACTCGGTAGACAATTGTACTTTTCTCAAATGCACAGTATGTAGCTATAGTTCTCAACTATAAATAACTATACTACAGAGCAAAAATGCTAGCAAAATATATACCAAACTCTTTAGCAGTGATGATTCAAAACTAACCTAAGGCTTTTGGCAAACCAATTAAATGTAAATGCTCTTAAGAATTTGAAGCAAATTGGAAACATTTGCCACACATAGGTATTTATTTAACTGAACTCAGATATGACCTATCAAGAATGGTTACTAGAATCATGTCCTTTGTTTATGAAAGGAGCAGATTCGATTGCAATCCAGACACTACAACAAAAATTGAGAAGGAATTAAAAGAGACCAGAATCAACCTAAAAAGAACCCAAAAACTTATGAGATAAAAGATTTGGGAATTAATTGAAAGGGCTTGACCCTTATTTATATATATTAAACATATATTTGATTGGGGTCCCCAGAGACCTCGATGTGATCTAATTATTATTATTATTAATTTAATTTCCCTTTCAATTTTCCAAAAAATGATTATTATAATTATAAAATAAATATAAAATTAATATTTTTTTAATTAATTAACAATTTTAAACTTGAAATTCCAGAACAAGTTATAGAAAAGATGGCTTAAAGAGTGTTTGAATTGAAAATTATTAATTTAATTCAACACTGCCAGATAGAAAGAGAATAGCAATTGATGTAATAATCATTTAATGCAAGATTAAATCATTGATGAGCAAATTTACGCATAATTTTGGGCACTTGATCTTAAGAAAAAAGAGGAGAGAGAAAGAATAGAAGCTGAGTTTATAATTTAAATAGTTGGAGATTAGTTGGTGACACCATGGCTATCCTTGATTGATAAAAGACTACCAGACAGCTTACAAACGAGTAGAATAAACATTTTACTGAGTTTGAAAATTATATGCTCAAGTCTCATTTATAGTTGAATAATCATGAAACAATTACAGTCCTAATCTTTTAAGAGAAAGAAATTTAGAACTAATAAGACACAATAAAGCTGAAAAGAAACTTAGAGAAGAACAACACAGAATGAAGAAAGAAAGAGATATAGTCGCATAAAAAGTATTGGCTTACAAGAGAATAATAATTGAAGAAAATAGAGCAAGATGAGAAACTCAGAAGAAGATAGGAGGTTGTAGAATTGCAATAATATTAGTTAAATTACTATAGCAGAGAACAAGAAAGCTGAGGAACAACTGATTGAGCATTTAATTGAATATTACAATGGTAATCTGAAAAATAATTGAAAATAAAAGAACCTTAATTTAAATCATGAATAGTTTCAAGAAGAATAAGCAAGAGTCAGCTTGATGAAGAATTTTCCTTAAGATTCAAGATTGGAAACCTTCTAGAAAAGGAGATGAAAAGGGGTGAGGAACACTGACTAAATATCTATTAATATAATTAAAATAGCAAATCAACGCCTTGAGAGTAAGTTATAGAGATAAAATAGAGAGGCTGAGGAAAAAGATAAGGGAAGCTCTATTGAAAAAGAACTACCAAGCTGATGTACTTAGATAAGATAACGAGAAAGATAGAAAATAAGAGTTCTCCAGGAGAAGATGCATGAAGAGAGAGCTGCCAAACTTATAAAAAATATAATAATATAATTTCAAGAAGATTGATACACAGAAGGATCAAAATACTCAAGTTCTTTAAAATTGGAGAACATAATATTAGCAATGATAAACTGTTACCAAATTTAATTAAACTTATATATAATATTTCATTTAAGTTTAGATATTGCCAATATTCAAAGTCAATTTTACTTTATCATTAGATATAATTTATTAATTTTTGGTACGAAATTATTAATTTTAATTCATTGATTTTCAGTGGTTACATTAGAAGTACTATTTTGAGATTACAAAACAAACTTTTTTTCAATAACGTTGGTCTTCTTGTCATCTTTCATTTCATTTTTTTATTAATTCATAGATGAGTATCTTTTTTAAGTTAATCTAGTTTTTTTATTTTAATATATAGTGAATCTTAGAAATTTTAGCCAATTAATCAACCTCATTTTGTGGACTTTTTTTGCTTCAGTTATTCAGCTAAGTCTATTTTTTATTTAATCTTTAGGGTTGCATTTTGATTTTAATTAATTATATCTAATTAAGAAGAGTGATGACTTATCTTCTAAGAATGAATGGTTTCTCTACTATTTTATGAAAAATTCATTTTATCAATTTATTCATAGAGCATTTTTAGGAATCACTCCTCCAAAGCCTTCAAATCTAAATATAAATTAACATTTCTGATCTATTAAAAATGCTTTCTTCTTCTCCCAAGCTCTCCTTCGTTTTTTTCAATGATGCTATTAGTTAATTTCTCAACAAATTTAGCAGCTTTTCTCTAATCCTTTTCTCCTCCTCATCTAGTAAAGACAAAATGCTTAAGTTTTAAGTTGGATTTAGAGACTAAGATTAAAGAACATTGGAATGCTAAATATGGATAGATTGGGATTAATTCAGCTTTTTATAATGACTTACTGGTGCTCTGATTTTTTTTATGAATTCTTAAATCTTAAGAAGTGCTTAAATTTTGTTTTTTCACTTTGTTTTGCAACAGTTACTCAACTGGATTAGGTAAGTTAGTAAATTAAAAACTATCTTTTTCTTAGACTGGTAATTATTTGCAATAACAGAGCTATTTTAGTTGGCCAAAATTACACTTCTGCTCTGATTTAGTCTATGAATTCTCTCTGCTGTCTTTACCTCAAGGATTTATATTAAGATTTGATTGATTTTTTGACGAAAACTTAACCTTAACTCTCTTAGTTTTCTCTTTTGAGATCATTAAGCTTTTTGTATCTCTTTGTTTTCCAACTATTAATTTCTAGAAGAAATCCATCAAATCCACATCATACTATTTTCTTACAACCCCCTGAGATTATGATAGATCTGGCTTAAATTAAGGATTTATATTCCTGGATCCTTCATTTCATTTTCGTAGGCTATTAAAAGCTCAATCACCTTTTGCTTTCTCTCTTTGACTTAAATTACATTTTTATATCTATCTTGAATGGGCTGTACTTTCATCTTGTTTGCTAGCTCTACAGATTTTTAATTATATTTTGCTGGTCTTAAATTAGTTAAGTCTCGTTCAACACCTCTTTGTTTCATCTCCTCTATCTATTACTAATTAGTGAGATTATCAACATATAATCTCTAAGTAGCTTAAATTATTTATAGCTATTTCATACTTTCATTTACTTAGCTTTTGTTAAGGATTGATTTATTTTGTAGAGTGCTCTATTAATTACTCTTAAACTTTGATACTTAATTGATCTATGTATCTTTGATTTAATCAAAGGATTTTATTTTCTGATAATAATTTTTGTTAGGCATTTGATTTTGAAAATCTTCTTCAATAAATAAGGTACTATTTGCATTACTCTAATTAGAGATTTTACTATTCTAATACTACTTAGATGTAATCGATTGATTTATTGATTTTTACTCGACTATTTTTTCTGAGTTCTGTTCATTTGTTTAATCACTCTTTTTCAAGTTTAAATTTTTGCTAAATTACTCTAATTATGTATAGTTTTCTTCAGCTTCAGATAAAATCTATATAATTTCTTGAGTATGTTCTTTAATGTCTAATTAATTTTTAATTGCTTTTCCTTCAAACTTTTCATAAATGACTTGCTGCTACTCTGGTTATAAATTTATTCGTTATTTATTGTTTAATTCTAATTATTTAAGTTGTGACTAGTTTAGATATCTCTATGATAGTATTTCAACATACTTCATTATATAGTCAAAATGCTCATTTAATTACTCTTGATATTCTTAATGATTTATGAATATAATTCATGATAAATTTCTTACTTTTATTCTTTTCTTTTTTAAGAACATTTTGCTTTTTGTTACTGCTTTCAAAGCCAGATTGACTATACAAGCCTGTTTGCACATTATTTTAGAGTTCAGAATAGTTTTAGCTCATTGTTTTAATTAATTATAAATTATTAAATTTAAACTACTCATTGAAATATTATTAAAATGAATTCATCCTCTTCCCAAGTTCAATCACCTATATTATTTAAAGTGGCTATGATTGGTGAAAAATTAGTGGGTAAAACTAGCATTGTAATAAGATACACAGAGAATACTTTCACTTCTGGGACAGAGTGTACGATTCGAGCGCACCTACAAAATAATTTAAATTGAGCCACAAGAGGTACTTCAAGTTAAAGTGAAATTGTAAATTTAGGATACGGTTTGTGAGAAAAAATTCAGATCAATAACACCAATGTACTAAGAAAAATGCAGCAGTTGTTGCTCTAATTTATGATAGTACTTGTGAGGACTCATTTATATAAATTGAGAGGTTGGGTAGAAAATTTATAAAAATGGGGCTAATTATCTTAAATTTGCTTTAGTAACCAATAATGCGATTAGGCTGATTACATGTGGTGCTTATAAGAAATGGGATGGAATATGCCAAGAAATTAAAAGCCATCTTTCAATAAACTAGTGCTAAGAGCAGTAAGGGAATTGATGATTTATTTAGAATAAATGATGAGAAACTGTACACAAGACATTTAGCTGGATAATCTGATGTAAGCAATAGTTTTCAAAAAATAAAGGTATCATCAGATTTTAATTTGTTGATATATTCACAGATATTTATTATTAATATATAGGTAGTGTTATCAAGGAGAAATGATCCTGTTAAGATTACGAAATCATCTATGATAGAAAAGGAAAAAGAATTCTGGATGTAGTTGCTGATATTTTAATAGTTCATTACGATCTGAAATATCTTAGGTCATTTAATTTGGAATCAATAATGGTAGGCTATAAAATTAGAAACAATCAATAATTTATAAATGAGCATTAAAAATCTTTGTTAATTCTTCTTAGTTGCATGAATAAAACAGCAATTTCAAATCAGAAACAATTAATAATAATTGAAAAGTATGAAATTATAGTCTGTTCTGTTGCTTTAGATTTTACTATTTTCTCTATCAGTTGTTACTTTGTCGGCTTCTCTCAAAGATCAATGCTACACTGACTTGGATATTAAATTAGAGTCTTAAATCTTCTTCAATGCAATTAATGGCAGCAAGAATGATGTAAGTTAAAATAATTTATTCATAGTAATTTTAGAGTTTGATGGAAGAATATGGGAGATAAGAAGAGTCATTTTTTGAATACTTCAATTCTGCATTTAGTTGTCTAATATTATAATATGTATTAACTGGGCTTACTTTAACCTCTCTTCTAGAGTGTGTGTTCTGTGTCACTTGTCCTTAATGCTGCACTAATTGCAAGAAAAATCTTAAGAGATCTGATTCTAGAAAGTAAGCTAATATTCTCATAAAATATCAATAATTACTGTCTATTGAACATTTCTAATTAAATTTTTATATCAGAAAAAATTGTGGCCATTCATATTGTTTTTACTGTGCTCTCTCATATCCATAGTATTAGCTTCTTATGTAATATACTTGGTTGTATAAAACAAAGAATATTACTATTAGTCTAGTTTCATCTCGCCATCTTTTGTAGAGGATCTGAATAAGTAAATTACTTTTCTTAAGTTTATATTTTCTTTATAGTGGAACCAGAATTGTATGGGGTGGGTTCTAAAAAATAACTAACAAATTAAACACTTTAGATACCTACATTTATAACTTAATGATAATTATTTTTAATATAGTTTAAGTTATTTTAAGATCTATGTTGTATATATATTATAACAAGCAATGATAAAAGAATTCTTCGTGGATTAAAACTAGTCTTGGATACTTGAGCAATCCAAACAACTAGACTTAACTTTCCAAAATCTCTCTAAAACCTACACAAACTACTCAGTTTCTGACTTTAACTAAGACAGAGTATACTATAAGTACTATCAACTGGAGTAATTCGGCCTATTTATAATAAATAAACCAGATTGGGACAGGTTTTACAAGAAAATAATGATAATTTCGGAAGTAAATTTGAGAATTTGTGGTTCATATACTATTAATCAATGAGATTCTTTAATAGCAGTTTTAGGGCACCAGTCACACAAGCAGTATCTAAAATATATTAGTAGACGAATGATTTATACAGGATTTTATTTAAAATATGGTAAAAATATCAACAACTGTTGTGATAGACTAGCCAGCACAAAGTTTATATTCTTAAATCCCTCTATTTTGCTTAAATAAAATTTTTTTATTTTGTTGATATATCTATGCTCGACAAAGTTCATCTCTATGCTCTAGTGGCATTAAATAATTTCAAAATATATAAAATAAATCTACTTAAAATTCAAGAATGTCAATTGATAACAATGACTGCTGCATTTTGCATTGAAATCCTATCCTTAATCTAATCGAATGATTCTTTCTCTCTGGTAGTGTGCACTCAGTAGCGTAAATTCAAGAATCTTAGTAATTTGGGGTGGGATCATAATTCTCCTAATAATTTATTTGATAGGCTGCTTTCTTTCAATTTCTGGTTTTGTTGCTATGGATTTCTGTAAAATTGTAGAAACTAGCTACACTTATAATTTAAACATTTAATACACAATAAAAAGTATTTTCATTTATTAGATAATGGTTAAATGAGAATATATGATATTATAAGAAAAGCTGACAAGCTACCCCAGATTTATGTAAAAATCACTGGGTAGCGCTATGTATGAATGTTTTTGTGGGCAAAATAAATCAGTAAAATCAGCTTTCGGCATTTAAACTCAGCTTGACACTCTCGCAAATCTTTAAAGGCAAATCAATCTATTCAACACTTAAAAAAATGGTAGCAACAATACTACGAGAATAATTTCGCTTATTGCTGATTTGTAAGTTTTCAACACTTACACTTGGCTTCTAAACTTTTGTGATACTACTAGGAAGCAGCCAGCAGATTAGATTCTAATCATTAAAATAATTTACCATAATATTGCCATTCAATATAAGCTATTCCACTATTAATAAATTAATTATTTGTAACTAAGCTACTAATTAAAATCATGTTGGGGCTTAAATTGTATGTGTAAGTATCTAATATTGATAAACTCTATTAATGTGAATAGGATTCAGCATAAGGCATGTATATTGAAGAATCTTGTGCTGTAACTGGTTATTACGTGCTTAAAACAAGCGATAATCCTATTATTGTAGAAATACATTCAAAATGAGGAAATTAAATATAATTAAATTAAATATAAATAAAAAAGAGGCAGTTAAATTTGGCAAAATTTGACGATTTAGGGATCATTTGATAGATATTCAAAATTAGCTGGACTTTACTATTGGAGGTACTATATTATCTCATCCCTGGAGCGAATTACACTTTAATGGATGACATAATTTAATGTATTTAGAGGAATCCAAATAAAGTGGAGTTATTTCGCTCAGTGGATGATTTAAAATAGTAGAGCCAATAGTAAAGTCCAGCAAATTTTGAATTATCTATCAAATGATCCCTAAATCGTAAAATTGGCCACCTTTAACTTCCACTATTTGATTAATATTTAATTAAATTATATTTAATTTCCCCAATTTGAATGTATTTCTACAATATTAAAATAAGAGAATTATTCTTTTAGAGTAGCATTTAGTAATTTAAATTTCTCAATCAAATTTATCAATGCTCAGAACAAAGGCCTTAAGACTTGCATAGATAAGACTAAATTTTCCTTCTAATTTATCTCCCAAAGATATTCCAATCAATAAGGTATTCATAACGCATACCCTCCTCTAATTGATTGATTTAGATTTTTCCAATACCGCCAATACTACCAGGGAATAGCAGCCTCAGATACCCCTTCAGGAGGTATTTTAAGACAATTAATGAATGACCTTTCTACAATTTTCTTTACTTACACTTAAATTCGCGCAAACAAACATCACTAGTTCAGTGGAAGAGTAGAAGGTGATTATGGATAATGCACTGGAGAATTAAGATCCCACTAAGAGTTTCTTCTAAAACTTAGAGTGCTGTAAGCCATAAAAATCTTAATAATTTTCTTTATAGCAGAACTATATGCGTATGTGAAATTCAAGGAACCACTGTGTTATGCAGCACTCGCCAGGAATTGTAAAAGTATCTGTCATCAGTTGTTTCCGTGGTTTGTTTAACTTGATGTGCACAATTTTTAGAATATGCTTCGTACTTAGGAATAAATTAGACGTCCCACAGCGAAAGTACAGAAAGAACAAATCATAATATGAAAAAACCAGTAAGAGTTCTGATAGAAAAGGAAACCCATTATTGCCATAATCAAAATCATCTATGACATACTATAACAAACTTCAAGAAAAAGAATTCAGTCCAACAAGTAACAATGAGAATTCTAAGAGAATTGAGGAACTCAATCGTAGCCAAACAAGCGCAATTAATGATCGTGGAGGTAATTATAGTAAGAGAAAAGGTAAACGTAAAGGAGCATATAGAAATCAAATAATAGCAATAGAGACATGAAGGACACATTAAATTAGAGTCATAATCAAAGTAGTTCTTATGAAAATCTAGGAGATATAAATAATTGACAGTCAATCCACAATCATTTGTTAAGTTAAAAATTAATTTAATCAATTTGCTATTAATAATTTGTTTGAAATTTAAAATGCTATTCTAAACCAAATTCTACTCTAATAACTCTATGTATATCACTAAATCCCAAATCAATGAATTTTGAATTGGTTATATGTTTTGATATAAAATTAATTAGTATCATCAATTTAATTTTATTTTTTTACATTAAGGACAGGATCAGGTCAACTAACAGGTTTCGAATACGAAATTGACTACTACGGCATCCTTAACATCTCAAAAGATGCCTTTACAGACCAAATCCAAAAGAAATTTCGAAAGTTGTCTCTCTATACTCATCCAGATCAGACCTAGAAATTGCCTATTCAAGAAATATTCGTGTAAATGCAAAAAACATTTACTTACTTGACTAATCCCACTACAAGAATAATCTATGATAATTATGCCATTTTAGGGCCTGAAAGTTTATGAAATGTTTATTGATGAATTTAGTGAGTTGAGCAAGAAACTTAGGGATCTAGAACTAGATGAAACTTATAAAATAATCATCCAATCAATAAGTTCTATAATCAAACTGTTTCGAGATACTTTGTTAAATCTTGTATCTAATCGCAATATTGCAAGCATTAACATTAAATGATTAGAAAACTATGCTTTAAAGAAAATTTTTTTACAAGAAATATTTTGAAAATCAAATTAACAACGAATATCAAAAGCATTTTATGATTGAATTTGGAGTGAATATGAAAAGTTCTGCAACAAATATCATCATCTCTATTATGCATGGTAGATAGGCCAATCTCTAAAGCTAAGAAGATCTAAGAGTCAGATTGGTTCTGTTAACTTTTCATTGCACCTGCCCAAATCTAAACAATCTTTGAATTTATAGGTAATGTGTTAAAATGATTTGAAGAAAGGATTGGGAATGCGTGGCTATAAACTCACTCAATATTGCTTAGTAAAATAATTCAATAAATAATTAAGATAATTGATTTAAATAGATAATTTTAATAGTAAATTTTTAAGAATGGGATATATTGCAAAGTAAGTTTAATGTTCCTTAATTATTTATAATATTTATGAGATTATCATTGATGTCAAGGATAATTAATATGGCTACATCAATTTAATAAATATTTACTCAAATTAAAAATTGATATAAACTTTTATGAATGAATTAAGAAAAAAATTCTTTAAAATTCCTTATTCTTATAATTCAGACTGATTTCGCTAGGAATGGAATATTACCAGCTTTCAGCTTCATTAGTTCTAAACTTGCTCCATTTTAATATATAAACTACTAATTATTAATTATGAGAGATAATATTATTATTTTGATGGATCATATAACCTGTCAAACGATGCCATTTGTTTTGGTATTCGCAGAGACATCAAGGGTAATTAAGGATTTGGCTGTCAACTTTACTTGAATATGAGTGAGTATGATGTTTCTGTTGCCCTCCTCCTCCTTTTATTTATCAAGTCACCAAGACATTACACTTTATATTTTATTTTATACTTTCATCACAATTTTCAATATCATACAAAGGATATGTTACAACCTCTCTTGGAGTAAACTACAATTTTTCATAACAATAAGCAGGTGGAGTGTTTTTTTCTAGAATAATTACTATAACCTTGGCAGATAATTAAATTCTACTGGAATAATAGTAGTTTATAATCATTATGGCTACCTGTTCAAGGTTCTAATAGACTCTAACATTATTTTTTATTTCTAATAAAACATAGTAAGCTTGATTTGATATAAATTTCATTAGTTATTTGTAATGATTAAGAAAACAAAGTAGGAATGATAATGCTAGTTGGAATCTGTGTAGCACCAAACATTCTTTATATGATTTACAAAAAAAGAAGCTTACAAAGAGAAAGGCAAAAAAACGAGAAATAACTATTGTTGCATTCTATGGATTTTACAATAAATCAGAACAAGTTAAGACATACCTACATTAAAACCATATGTTTTATTAGATTAGCTATAACAATTAGAAAAGGACTAGAGACCTAATTATCATAGAAGCATATTATGGATTGGTTGATCATGTTTATCAAATGGAGACAGGTATGTTGCTCTATAAGATCCCAGTTAATGGGCAGGAATATTCTAAAGATTAGCTGCTGCCAGTAACTCAGCAACTGTAGATGCAGCGTAAAAGGACTCATTAATTAGTTATTCATTTTAATTGTATTATCTTATTTTTATCAGTAGAAATTATTTAAATAAATTAAAATGGGCATTTAATCTTAGAAAATAATTTTGATTTCTTAAGAGACATAATATTTTGATAATTTATCCTTTTATTTAGATGAAATTGTGCTTATGAATATATATGTTAAACCAATTTAATTAATTATGATTTAAGAGAGATAATTAATCTGTGTGTAAATTTTAAATAAAAAATACTCCTATATTTTAGATTTAAATATAAGGAAATGAAATACGAACTTATCAACGATTTCACCAGGAGAGATTTTGTGTAAACTATACCTAGAGATGTTTTATGATAAAATTTTATAAATATAGTTTAAATTCAAAGTATATTATTAAAAAGCTTAAAATAAAATTACTAATTTATTAAATATTAAATAATCACAGTTATTAATTATGTGTGTGAATGATTTATTATATCATTTATAGATGAAAGAGAAATGGTTAAAGGTGTAGGCGTTGAGTCTATGCAATCAAAGGTATTCTTGATTTGAAGCTAACATCTCTTGCTTTTTGGTAAGACAGTCTAAAATTTATTGAAATTAATTTAGAATGAGGAAAATTACTAATGCTTATTATAATTAAGATGGTTTAATGTTGTGAGTTTTTCGTGATAGGAAGAGGCCTCCCAAGTATGAAGAACCCAAATCCCACATTTACAGAATGCGTGTATTCGTTAAGAACAGTGTCCTCGCAAAGTCTAAGTTCTGATACCACATGAAGAGACAACATAAAGTAAGAAAGATTCAAGGTTAGATCATCTCCTTCTCAGTGGTATGCCACTGTTCTCTTATTTCCATGTTCATTAAGAAAGAATATTGATCCTGAATGTGTATATGTCTTCGAAAAGAACCCAAACGTTTTTAAGAACTTCTGTATTGTTCTAAGATACTTATCAAGAACAGACCCCATTAACATGTACAAGGAATTCAGAGAATGCCGTTTCCCAATTGTGTAAGTAAAATATTTAATTGCTTATTATTAGTTGCTCATTAATCTTTTCGGAATAGACATGGAATTGAGTGGCAGATACAGAGCTTCCCATGAATCAGTGCAAATCGTTAAGACAAGCGTTGTTGAGTCCAAGGATGTCAGATGAGATCAAACCAGAGCTTACTCAAAGGTCTCAGTAAAGTCTCAAGGGAATTCAAAGCAAGAGTGCTCCTGTAATGAACCTCAAGAGCACCTTCAAGGCCTCAAGAACCATTATCATTTTAGGAAACTGGCAATGTGGAGTAGTGCTCAGTCACTAACTCTCACTTACACTCTCAAATTTTAAGTTCAAAAATATTTACTAAATGTATTCCTACCTATTATATAATCCTTAATATCTATTCTTGAGTATTATAGACCTTAATTCTTATTAGATAATTGCAAGATTATATTATTAATTCATCATATATAAATTTATTTTTAAAATGTCATAATAATTAAAAATTAAATTAGAAACTAATATCATTAATAAAATCTGCTGAGGAAACTAGACTTCATTAACTTTTTGTTAAGTTCTCTGGCTAGTTGAATAAGTTGTTCATATACTCTTACACTATCAGCCCCTTTCTCTTATACAAGTTTTCCTCTCCCTATAACTCATAAAATTATCATCGCCTTTTATTAAGAACTCTCTCCAATTTTTCAATGCCATTAATCAGTTTTAAAAAACCCTTCTTTCCCAAAAGCATGTAAATTTCTGTTTAAAATTGTTAGATATGTTGAGGTCTTTAACCAGCTTATAGGAATGTGCTTATCAAATCATTTAAGCTAAGTAGTTCATCTTCTATATTGAGGTTTTCAAGATACTTGTAGATTGCTTTTAACTTTTTTATAAGGGGAGAGAAATTCTAAAGATCATGTTTACTCATCGAAGCTTCTTCTACAGCTGAATAAAATTAGATCTGTGCGAATATCCTTGATTTAGGGATTTCAAGCTCATCTGTGTTAGAATTAAAGTTTTCTGTGAAAGAATGGAACTACTTCAAAATATTAGTAGTATAACAAGAACAATAGTATAAGGCAATAGTTTAAGTTTCAATAAAGAGATCCAATATAATTTAGAAGGCTTTTTTTCAAGTCAAACAAAGAATGAATTGACATTTTTATGTTGAAGAATGGAGACAAATTCATTCCGGTTTTGTCCTTTTCTCTAGATCTTTTCTCCATTATTTCTGGAAGCTGGTCATAGGTCTTGTTTAAGAACTCTAAATTAGATGTCTAATAAGTAAAATTTAGGAGTCTAATTTGAACCACGATGTTTATGAATGACCTTAGATACCCAATCATTTACAGCACTTATGAAAAAAGTTAAAATAGCCTCATTCTCAGTAGATCTGAATCTTTGTATGCTTGTCTCAATCTCTTTTATTTGTTCTGTGTTATGTTAGAAAAGACCAAAAGATAGAGGAAAGGGTGCATAAATATGTCAACACCCGAATCATTTTAAATAAAATCCAAAATTTATTCATCTTGCATCAATAAACATCTTAAATAATTTTTTTCTAATGGACTACACTGATTTCATGTCAGTGTTATGCATATAAACTTAAATCATTAGATAGTATGAGATTAAAAGTTAAGTATTATCATTTAAAAGACATTCGTACAATTAGAAAAATATTCAAATTCCTATCGTAATTAACCCAATACCTTAAAAAACAGATTGAAATGCTTAAAATATATTACTTTGTAATAATTTATGAACTAAGGACACTCAACAATCTTGATTTGCTATCCTTTGCTAAAATAGCTCTAATAAAACATTTAGAGTTGTGATAAGCATGAAAACCGCACAGCTCCCTATGTTTTAATATAACACTGTGACATGATTAACTTCAGTTAGTTGTCCACTATCAAATCTGAAAGCAAAATTAATTTAAGGAAAAAGTAAAGGTAATACTTTTTTATTTTGAGGGCGTCTATTGCAAAGTCAATCTAGATTAAATTTTACTCATCGCTCAAAATATCTTAACTTTTTGCTAATCTTTATAGAAGCCATTAATCTTCAGTTCTCACAGAACATTCTAAACAAATGAAAATATCAATTCTTACAAGAAATTCAAACCAAGTTCGTCATGATTGATTTAGATTAATGTTGTGCCTTTTTGTCTTCTTAAGATGTTATTGGAAGAATATAGTGTAAATATTTTATTGGTAAGATAAAATTT
>ARYC01011801.1:0-11592 GCA_000711775.1 Oxytricha trifallax | reverse complement strand
ACACAAAATCTCCCTTCTCTTGCGCATACTATAGCTTTATCATCGCTGACTCTCTTAGCAGCACTCTTAATAAAATCGACTGTATCTATCTTTAAATCATGCATCAGATGGTAGAGCAGCAATTTCTTTTAATGACCTTTCAATAACCCCCAATATAATTCAATTCCATTGAACAAATGCTGTAAGGAACATTAAATACAGTTGTTATGTTTAGCCTTTCATATTCCTTCTTGAGTCTTTAGTTTTATGAACTGATAAGTTATCAACGAACAGAATAATCTCTTACTCAGCGTATTTGTTTCTGAGTTATTGTAAGAACTTAATATATTATTCAGTCTTTATAGAACGAGGGTGGATAGAATAAGTCTCTAGGCCACTATCTTCACTGATTCCACCAAGGATTGCATGAGTTTATATCTTAATTTTTTAGTCATAAACTTCTATATTACTATACCTCTTGTACCAAGACCTTGATATAAATGTATTGAATGTAAATACGGCTTCATCAGCGTGTATAAACTTTATATTAGGCTCTTAAGACCTCTGCATTTAATCGAATATATAATTTAAATTATACTTATAAAATGGAGCATTAAAGTCAATCACTCTCTTAATGCGATTGACTGTCTTGTAAGATATTCCATTCTTTTTATATATGTTCGCTATAGATTAAGCAGAGATGTGAAGCTCAGGAAATTGGCGATGAAACTTCACAGCTCTCTGGGCCAGAGAGAAGTGAGCCCAGTATTTAAGAGTCTTATCATTAATTAGATAATCGTAATGATGCTGCTAAAATTTTAATGGTCTCTTAGGCTTAGAATTAAGATGCTATCTCTTTAAATTCAATGCTAATAGACAGTGAGACCTCACAGTTGCTGGAGATTAATTGAGTAGCCTTGCTATAGACGTATAATTCAGAACAGGCTTGAGTTATTCACTATATTCATCACATCCATATCGCAACTTAAACAATAAATCTATATACTCACAGTCATAAACAGACCCCAAATCTCGCATATACTCACTTAAAATTCTTATATTTAAACATTAAACCCCTACATAAACCCTATTAAAACCCTAAAAAAGTATGCACTAATAGTCTACTTTTATCAATCAAAAACTCAATCAAACTACTGAAAGGGTTTTGGGGTTTTGAATGTAATACAAAATTGTTGCAAAAAAATATTTAGAAAATTAAGTTTGAAAATCATATTTCTTACCAGATAAATATTGAGTGGAAAGCTTTTATATATAGATTAGACTTGCTTTTCATCAAATTAGTAGATTAATTTATCTTTAATTTAAAACGTTATAAATTTACATATATATATAAATATATATATTATATATATATTGTTGATTATAAAAGACTATTAACTTTTAATTTTGAAAAATTATAATTGATGTTAATGTAATTTTATTGATCTTATTATGGTTATATTATAAAGGATTTTCTCTTCATAATGTGATTTACTTTTTTCCTTTTGTTATAATTACTTATATTAATTTTCTTTTAAAGATTTTATGTTGTATATTCCATTTAAAAAGTAGAACATTTTTATGTTAAATTAATCCTATTCTGTCTTTTAATCATAAATAATCTTTAGTTCCTAGTATTTGTTATAAAAAGGACTTGAAAACTATATAGTTTTAGGGAGTTTCAAGGAATACATATAAAATATTGAAACTAGATTGACAATTTATAGTTTTTTTACATTTTAAAAATAATTAATTGGCTTCTTATATATATTAAAAATTAACTTATTAAAATTTTTCACAAATTCCAATTATAATTGGTCATTATGAAAAAACTCAATCATAGAATAAAGTAAGAGTCAGACTGGAAGGAATCACATGGAGAAGACTCAAAAAAACTAAGCCTTGCTTAATGTTGAATGAGTTAATTTTATCCAGGAACAAACTGCCGTCAGTTTATTGAGTTTGAAGTAGTTATTCATAATAACTTTACTTCTTTAAATATATTTGACATAGTATTTACATATATCTATTTACTATATAATTCAAGTTAATTAAAAGCATATAGAACACTTAAAAAAGGACATACTAATGTTGATATTGAATGCTAACAATCCAAATGAGAAAGATAAAAATATTTATTCATTAATGATCGGCAAATTAATCAAGAATAATTAAAGTTAAATATTTGTCAAGTATAGTACATATTACTTGTTTTATTAATTTATTATTTTTCAAAAATACGTGTAAAACATAGAGAGTTCAACATAAATCCATCAAATAGAGCCATTCTGGTCATATCCAATAACCAAGTATTTGAAAGACTAAGAATGTCAACAGTGTTTCCTTATTGAAATTATCACAAACAATATAAAATAATTTTCTCAGCTACATTGATTTATATTTTATGGTACTAAAAATAAGGCAGTAGGGTAACAATATTGTGTATATAGTATATCCTAAGTATATAAATAAAAATATGCATCTAATAAATATGCCTTAATATTATTAAAATACTCAATTAAAATTACAGCTGAGCTTGAAGCAATACTTACAATTATAAGTTTCCTAAAAATATATTAATGCACTTAACTAATGTCTGCATTTGTGATAATTAATAGATAGAGTAGCCTTGATACTTTTCTGGAGAATTAAATAAAACATATGATATACTGGATGCCCTAAAAAGTTCTTATAGAAGTTATTTTCTAATTATTATTATTCTATTATATTAACAAATTCATTTACCTTTTTGAATTGGGCATTGTAATATTCCTTGCTAATTCCTTCAAGTTCACCATTACTGAATGGAAAACAGTTTTACTATAAATAATAAATTAGACTTTAACTTATAATTAAGCTCACAGCTAGGCTTAAAGTTGCATAAATTTAAGCTTGAGTTGAAAAGTAAGATTTGCAATGATTTACTTCAGTTTAAATGACAAACAATCACATTACTCAGATTAATAATTCAATTTAAGGTATTAACAAGATACATTGTGAAAACTTTGAGCTCTATATTTAAAAGAAGAAAAAATTGTTCAATTAAAGAGTTATGACAATTTATAACTTATTTATTGAATTATATATATTTTTAACAAAAATGCTGTCTATTTAATTAATCTCTTTGCAAGTTTAAATCTCACTATATTGCTTTCGAATCTTTGAAACTGCATATCAAAGTAATGTAAGACCCCCCCAGATACTACGTACTCACATGATTTTCATATATATTAAATTTTAAGGCGTTTCTACAGCCACGAGATTACTCCCACAGTAATCAACAGATTTCAAAATTATTATAATCTCCTGTTTTACTCTTTGATAATAAATCAATGATGCTTTTTTATTATTTAGATATTTAAAAATAGATTAAATGTTACCTTTTAAAATGTGTAATGCTATTAATTTTATAAATACATTTATACATAAAATGTTTTAATTATATTAATCAAGAAATCAAACATTTATAGTTAATCAAGTAACTCTTTTAAGACTTTAAAAATTGCAAATAGGAAAATTTAGACTAATTATAAGTTAGTAAATAAGTAACTTTTAGGATTCTTAATAAAAAATGTTACTTCTAATTGGGCTTTTCAGCATTTAAATTATGATATTAAATAGTAACTAATTATATAAATGTATAATTTAAATTACATTTAAAAACATGCTTAATAGATATATAATTAACCAAACCATTTTTGAATATACAAAATGCTTTCTATACTGCAACTTATATATCTGCATTATTAAATCTAATTACTTTTATTAAGCAACATTGATAAATCCTTTAATAAGTCCTATTATCGATATCGTTATTTCCCAGTTTAGTTTCTCACCTCGGCTAGCCCCTGCCTTCTTGCTGTTGTTTCAATATAGTGATTAAGTAGTCGTTTCTGATAGAGCCTGGGATGTTGATGAAAAAGTCTTGGCCAGAGGACTAAGCGAAATTATGATCGTATGCATTAAGTATTTCTGTAGAATTTCAACACCTTGAGCTCTATGTAATTTATACAAAAATATATTTATAATATTAAATATTGCCGGAATAAATGACGATTAGTGATTAATTTATAATACTACATTTTAATGTAAATAAGAATTGATTAAAATAGAATAGCTGAACATTTTTTCAATCATCCTTTTTGATATTTCCATTTGTTTGTATGAATTCTATCCAAGCGTTATCTTTATTTTACTCTATGAGTTGTCTATTTAAGTTTACTAGAGCAATTACTGGATTAGACATATTAAAACAAAGTTATAAAGATATAAATATTGAAATTATTCTGATTTTTCACTTATGGTTTATCAACTTCTTTGTATTAATAATGAATAACAATAATTAAATCTAAAATACTATTCGAGTATTTTATCAATGTCAAGGGTCAATTCATTATATAAGGTGAGTAATAATTTAATTTAACAATCTTGTAGTTGCTAATTAACGTATTCATTTTATCTCAGCATCTTTATGGTTGGTTTATCCATGTCTTTTGCATTATTGGTTATTCTGTTTAATACTTAATACAGGAGTATTCATATCTTTGATGAATATTCAATTAAAGGTTATTCAGAAAAGAAGTTCTAAGACCTTAGTGTACTAAAAGATTGTATTTATTGAATAAATGTATAAGATATTATAGCTACAGTAATCAAACCAGGAGAATATATTGTTCCTTTTGCTTGTCTAATTTTCTTGTTTAACTTTTGATTAATATGGTAATAGATTATCTTAATCTTGTAGAATTTATAAAGGATAGAGAAGCATGTGGTATTTAATTTGGTCTGTTTTTTGTCAAAGTTTAATTTTAATAACTTCTCTGTTTTATTCAGTATAATACCACAGCTCCTATAGAGATAATGGTTATATTTTTTACCACATTTTCTAATGCCTTTAATAAGTTCAAAACATTTTGACATAAGAACTCTAAAATCCTGGAGTTTGTTTACGTTTTTTATTTCCCTGATCAATTAATTAATGTTCTATAAACTTCCTGATTTTATGTTTAGATTTTTAATATTTATCAATAAGTACCAGGTTGATTTCTATATCTTTTTTTAAAGGTATTATTTCTTAACAATTTCCGAAAGCTTATCATATATTTGAGTGATTCCATAATTTAATAGCTAATATCTTAACTCTAAACAAATATCTTGAGGTCTGATAAATACGACTTTAAAATTATCCTGACTTTTGAATTTGCAAGGTCAAGCTTATAAAATAGTATTGCTATTCCTGAGGAAGAACTTTTGATTATTTTATATTATATTGTTTGAATTTGAGGATTTAAGAAGGTATTTAATAAGAAATAAACACTGTTAAATTTTGCAGAGAATCCATTTTCTGTAAGAAAGACATAATTTGAGGAAAAAAAATTCTTATAAAACCAAAGCCGAGTTCTTTTAAACAGCATGTATATTTTTTTTATTAAATAACAATAAATAACACTATAGATTAAGATGCCATTAGATCCATCACCTACTTAGCACTTCTATAGCAAGCATAACTTTCAAGCTAAACTAAAGAGCCGGATAATAATCTCTAATGTGTTGTAAGCAAAATTTGTAAGTACAAGATTGTGCTGAACTGCGACTGACGTTTACATGTTTTAGATGTGGAACAAATTTAGAGGTACTAAGTGGTAGTCAAATTTTAACTTATTCATTAACTTAAATTATTATTATTAATATTATAATATAATACTGTACGGAAATTAATTCTAGGACTTAAGCCAGCCAGATAGATATAATCAGATATTCATATTTTGACTTTGGCGATCCAGTTTCCTCTTTCCGCCGCTGGGGAGTTAGTCCTTTATGTACTCGACTAGTTTTACACCGTGCACGTTCACCTATTGCCTTGGATAGGTCTCATTGGTATTTCGCTACTTCGTATGTCTCTCTAGTTATTTTTTTCAGCTGCTTTTCTATGATTGCTTATGTTCAGCTAAAATTAACTTACATATAAATATCGTATATCTAAAAGTTCGGCAGAAATTTTTGGGATGAAAAGGAATATATTTTTCCATGTTCTAAGTCAATTAGTTTTCTCAAGATAAATTTTATTATAAATTAGAACATATTGGCAGAAAATAATTTTATGGATATCTTGGGACCTGCCATCTATGTGTTCCCTATTAGACTATAATAATAAATTATTTTATAAAAATAATAGTACAAAATTGTTTTAATTATTTATATATTTGATAAAATGACTGATTAAAAGATGCCGATCATTCATTAATACTGTTTCATATTAATTCTACAAATTTAATTTTACGGTGGTGTTGCAAGATTCATATGATGCTATTGAGAGAGATTCAGCAGAAGTACAGGAAATGAAGATAGAAACAAACGTATAAATAGTGTTAAATCTGAAGGATAAAGAAGTGTTAAGTTTTATTATATACTTAAATATTTTATTGTTATCGCTCTAATTTTACTTATTGAAATGTAAATTAAATCATCATTATGCATAAATAATATTTCATAAATAAGTTCAATCCTCTCATTTTAGCACTACTTTATAAACATCAAATTTATCTACTTAAAGATCTGCAAGTGAAAACTTACTATATGTGACTTTATAAATTGAATATTTAGATAACTTAACCATTTATTTTTTATATTAAAATATCTACTAATATTATCTTAAGCTCTTTATTACCAACTTATGTAACGTATCTCACATAAATTAAATATTAATGTATTTTGGTATTCATTTAATTGTAGGTTATTAGTGTAATCTAATATAGTTAATCAAAAATTGTTAATATTCTCGTATTTATCACCCAATTAAAAAACTAACTCAGCTTATTGTAATATTATAGAATACTTTACTTTACTATTTTAGTAAAGTAAATTCACTCTCGCTAAGGCCTCTAAACAATCTTGAAATTTAGTTAATATTCTGAGAACATAATAATGGAACATCTATTTATCGATTTATAAAATCATATTGCTTAAATGGTTAATTGCCTTATTCTTTATTGCATACGATTAAAATATAAATACATAAATGTACTTAACCAATTAGGATTTTGCAAAAGCAATTAGGTATATATGTGGCTTATTATTCATGAATTATTTTAATTAAAAATATGTAAGTAAGTAATTGTTAATTAAACATTTATAGATGAGTGTCAAATTGTAAAAGCAAAAGATGGAGTTTTCTCACCTAAATTTTTGTAAGTTACAGAAAACATGTCATAGAATAAAAGAATTATAATAATTGCAAATGTAAATTAATTTTAATTTAATAAACTTTAAAAATAATTAATAGTTTTCTAACATCACTCTTGCGTTCTGGAACTAAGCATACTTTCCAGAGACATTTGGTAGCCACCAGCATAATTGGTATGAGAAATAGATATCAGGAGGATTACTCAGTGGAAGATGACTACTCAATGGAGGACGACTACTAAGAAAGAGATGACCATGCTTGAGACCAGACGCTTACCAATCCCTCTTCCTAAAGAATTTAGACGCAAAACTTAAACTAAAACGCCATAGCAGCGACAAGAATTCCTCAACTAAATTGAAGTATTCTCAATATGTATTTTACAATTATTTCAGAAATTTAGTCAAATGGTGCAAGTATTTTGGAAAGATGCTGAGAAATAAAGACAGTTTTAGATAGAATTTCCATAATAAGATACAGTTGTTCCTAAACTACTTATGGCAAGACTACATACTACAAAAACTGATACTAGCTAATGTTTGATATTTTTGTCATGGCTTATGTAAGAAATGATTTATTAGCACTTTGTACTACTCAGCTTCTATTAATCTATTCCCATAAATTACAATAAAAATTTACAATATATCTGCACTAATTTTGATAATCACCCTATTCTAATTATTTTACTCTTTTATATATTTTCAGCAGTAGTTTGGTAAAGATTTCTGGATGCAACAGACAAAAGACTTGAGAGACAAATGAACAGAACAGGAACAATAAATGAAGAATGAGAAGATAGCAGATAGCATTAAGTAGAATGAGAAATAAGAACGCTTGATATGTTCAATTTGTTTTTGTAAATGCAAACATTTATATATTCAAATAATTTCAATATAGTTTTCGACTTACTTCTAATAATTATTGTTTAGAAATTATATTTTCAATGAATTATTATCTCTAAATTATGCACTTTAATTAGCAACACTATTAACTAGTTCAATTAAAGTCCTTATAAATATGAATAAACACACATAGATTAATTATAAAAAGATTTAAAAATATGATATTAAAACATAATTATGGCATTATAAATATATACGGATGAGTTAACATTTTAATTGAATTGTCTTTAATTCCCAACAAGCAAACAAATTTTTAGTACATTGCTAACATTAATAGCACTATATTTCACTATTGATTGAGATTGATAGGTAAACGTAGAGTGGAAGTTCTAAATGTAATAACAACTCAACATCTAATTTGAATTAGTGAAACATTTTAATCAATAAATATGTAGCAAGTACTAAATATAAATAAATTATTAATAAAGGAAAGAAATCATCTTTTTCATAATCGATGCTTATTATTTGCTTTAAATTCTTTAATCATTCGTTGTTATTCAATCAGTTGTATGCTTTTAAGGCAATGCAATTTTAAAAGCTAATATTATGGTAGATGACGCATGATATGAAACGGATGGGGGCAAAGTTGTTATGAAATTAATTTAGTTAGTATTTTGATGGTTAAAATTCATGTATTAATTCTCTACAGATGTCTATCTTAATTAATCTAAGCGGACTGCTTTCTCAATAAGAAATATTTGATGTGATCATAAGTGTAAAGCTATATCCTCTTGAAACCAAGATTCTAATATAGATAATTATAATATCTCGATAATTGTTATACTTCTTTCTTTACGTTGGATCTTTTGAAGAGGCTAATTCAATTCGAATATTTAAACTAGCCTTTGTGGAAAGGATGTATTGAAAAAAATAAAAAAATAAATTATTCATGAAATATTATTGTAAGATATTAACTTTATGAACTTAACCGGGAAATCTCGGTATCCTTTCCTATTTGAGGACATAGATTTATTTATACTCAATAACATTAATATTTATTTAATATTTTCATTAAAAAATTCATATTATTTTAAGATCAAGTATAATCAAAAAAAGTTATCGCTGCCTTGTAGCACAAACATAACCAAATGTTTTAGCATAAAAACATGTTCATATCAGGGAGTATACAGAGTTTGATAATTTAAATGTTATTAGTAGATATCACTTTAAAATTTAAGTAAAAGTAAAAGTAATCTATTAAAAAAACTTACATTTTATTTATAAATAAATCAGAAGCTTACAGGGGGCAAGCTATAACTGCAAAATTAAGATAGATAAGTTTTATTGATAATGTAATATTAAAGATAGTACAATATCCTGAATAAAATAATTAATAACAAATGGACATAGTAAATAGTATTAATATTATTGGTATGGACAAATTAAAGTTATAATACTTCTATTCTTTTATGTATTTCTTTATTATTTTCGTTATCCCTTTCAATACTTGTAGTTAATATAATATCATTAATTTGTATAAATCAATGCTTTGTTATTGGTCAGGCTAAATATAAATGCTCTTAAATATCTTTAATATATTTTAATCTCTTATAAAATAATCTAAGGAAGCATAACTAATTTATAATTTTAGTGACAACGTGTTCCAGAATGAGCTTAAATCTTAATATAAAAATTGATCTCTTACGATGGTCTGGCTTCACACTTTTAAAAACATTTTTTCTAAGACATCCAATGAAACAAGCTTTATAGAGAAGTTTAGAAAACCTAAAGTCAAATAGTATATATTTGAAGAATATGGAATAAAAAAGATTCAATGATAGGTAAGGACGTAAAAATATTGACTTGAAAAATTCATTTATAACAAAACTGTAAAAAAAATTATCGATTTAAAAGTTATAAATCTGTGGATTGAAATGAACTCATTTCATAATAAAACAATATTATGGATAGTAATAGAGTAAATTGATCACTCATGTAAAAGTTGACAACCATTGAATTGAAAATATGTAAAATATATTTAAATTTAAGCTTAATGAGAAATAAGGTAGATGATCATGCATCAAATAAACTTGATAAAAAGAATAATAATAAAGATTTTGATATTAATAAAATTTGTATTATTGCTAAAATAGAATTGAATCAGGAAATTGTGAAAATAAAATTAAAATTAAATATATAATATAATTAGACCAATGGTAAAATGCGTAAACCCCAAATCCCCTCAATTTCAAAACCCCTGTGTTTTTGTTTCCATGTGTCATTTTTTTATTAGTAGTTGGTCAAAAAATTTAGGGGACTGGTCAAAATTATATATGTATTTGTACAAATTTATACATCTCAAATTTAGGGGTCTGTATAATTAGGGAAGTTGGGAGATTTGCGAAATTGGCGATTTTAGAGACTTGTGTAGTTTAGAGCAAAATAGGGACTTTTTCATAAAAACCTCTCTCATTTACCGAAAAGGGGCTTGAAAGTAGGGTAACTCCATTAAAATTTGGAAGTTTGCCGAAATATGGCATTCATGCATGATTGCGATAATATAAAGACAAATGCAACTAAGTAGAATCGCGAAGGAAGTGGTCATTATAAGAGTGCAAATGTGAAATAGAAGCAGTATTTTAGAATCGAGTGTTGTAAAGAGTGAATTAGGACATTTTTAAGTAAAATATAAATAGTGTTATTAATTATAATAATCTGCGATGAATTTTAAACTGACATACCAGGGGAAATTGTAAAGGGAAACATGTTTTATACACTACTTCAGCTATGAAACAAACATCATCACACAAAACCGAACCGAAGAGTGTGAATCCACTTCTTGATACTGAATGCCCACATCCCCTGGATGCCTTCTTTTCTTAAATTCTGAACGATTTCTGCAACCCTCTTCACCAATTGCTGCCTAAAAGTGTAAAGCCCATTAAAACTTACTTGTTCTGAATAGTGTCCATCTTCATCTCCTTCTTTGTAAAGGAGAATAACTGCTCAATTGGATTGCGCCAAGGCGAGTATTCGGCGTTGAAGAGCACATTCACTTTAAACTTTCTGGCTGTGGCTAACATCTCTGAATATTTATGAATGACTGCGTTGTCCATCAGCAGGACCACTTTCTTCGAGTGTAGTTCTTTGTCAGTTCTTACACTGCGTAAGGTATGGTAGATAAAGTTTTCAAAGAGAACTGAGTCAAAAGCTCCTTCTATTACTTTACTGGAGATAATTCTATCCTAGGAAATTGCAGCAATATAAGACATTGAGAATTGCTATCTCTTAGTTGAGTTTTTCTTTATTGACAACTGTCTCACTTTCATCCCATAGTGTCCCAGGCTCTGCCTCATCTCGCTCTAGTATCCCTTAATGCTTTTTAAGTGAGGGTCTATAAATAGCTGGGGCCAAAGCTTTTAGTAAGAGCCCCTTTCTCTCTGCAAGTTTCCTTGCTCTGACCCAGGGTTCGATGAATCTTTGTGGAAGCTACTTGAGAGTTTTAATTTCCTAGGAGTGACCGCAAACCGACTTTCCAACTTGGTTTCGGCACCTAGGTCAACAAACTTCTTCCTCGAAGATTCCAGTTTT